>CAUYON010069347.1:0-51989 GCA_963573935.1 Arctocebus calabarensis | reverse complement strand
CTCCCTCCACCCCTCCTCCCCCCACCCCCCCCCCCCCATTACCGTTTCACTATATTATTGTGGTAAAATTGGGTTTTTTCCGTCAAAATTAAGCGATAAAATATCGTAGGATTTGGGGTGATTACATTTAAAAAATTTTATTTTCACGCAAAAAACCCCGTTCCCCCACACAAATGGGGTAAGGGGCCAGGGGGGGGGGGGGGGGGGGAGGATCAGTGGAGGGAGGGTGATTTGGTGAGATCACACCCACGGTGCATCTTAGAAGGGTACAGGTGAAAATTACTAAATGTAGAATATAAATGTTTTCATATAGTGATTAAAAGGCCATGAAGGCTATGTTAAATAGTTCAATGAAAATATTTCAGAACGCATATAAAGTCAGCACATTGTGCCCCATGATTGCACCAATGTACACAATTATAATTTCATAAAAATTAAAAAAAAAAAAAAAGGAAGGAGAGAGTGAGAAAAAAGAAAGGGAGAGAGAAAGAAATTTTGATTAGGGGGCAAGGGAGAGAGATAAGCAACAAGGAGACAGAGCAGGAGGAAAGGAGGAAGAAAGTGCTTGTCCAGGATAGGACTCCCACTGCCCAGACCCTGGGTTGCACGTGTGGCTCAGCCTCCTGCTCCCAAAGGCATTCTCTGTGTCTGGGCATCATGGCTCCACACCCTGCCTTGAGCTGCAAAGACTTTTTTACCAGCTCTCCATTTTTCCTTTTAAACCATCAAGGAGTCTAAGCATCAGCTCAATGAGGGCCCCATATGTGGAAATATTCATTCTGATATCAATATTTTCCTTATAAAAGCACGTTGTTTTATGTCCGAGTGGAAGAACTCATTGTAAACTGTTAAATATGATGCAAATGCTAATTTCTCTTCATTGCCCTGTAAAGGAACTCCCTGGGAAGTGCGTCTCATGGAAGGCCATAAAAGAAAATGGTAAAAATAAATTAGGGAGCAGCGTGAGCGGTAGCATACGGTATCTGCTTTGCCAACATGCAGCCGGTGTCCCCTCTCCAAACTCTGGCCCCAACAGGAGGGGATTTGCATAACTGCAGTGACAGATGCCACCACTTCCCAGCGGCCACCCGGTCTCGACAACTTTCAGGAAACAGTCTGCCAGGGTTTGCTTGAAATAAAAACAGTTTTTCAATTGCCAAGCATTTCTCTCTTTTTTCAATCTTTAATACTATAAAATAAGGGGTTTGGTTTTTTTTTTTTTTAGTAGTTTAGATTTCAATTGTGAAAAGAAAGGCACAAACAATGACAGAGGTCTATCCTAAAATCCATTCTACCTTTTGGGTTACTCACCCAGGCTTGTAGTCACAACCTTCTCTAAAAACCTCAAAGGCATTTTGGCTGCTTTCAAAAGAGAGAACACAGCATGCAGGTAGCGAACACAAACCTCTTTCTCTGTCCTGGTACCCTGTGAACCAAGCCCAGCTCTAAATTTTAACCACAACCCAGAATTCATCACACACAAAAGAATTGGAATCCTAGGTCACACAGCTATTTGTGGAATGAATATTAGTATATTCTTTGTGAATGCATGATGTATGAACTGTATATATTTCTTTGATAAATTGTTTTTAAATATTTCCTCCTTTTTATTAATTGAAGAGGAGCCTCATGTATCAATGCCATTTTTTCCTGTTTTTCACATAAATTATTTTCTTGCAATGTTCGTTTGTATTATTATTGCCAATATTAAGGCAAAGATTTTTTTTGCCTTGTAAACAAGATTTTGCTTACAGCTAAATGAAAAGAAGTGAAGTTAATCACATTGAAATAATAGGTTTAAAAAGGTAATTCAGTGGTATTGGAATGAAGTTTAATCTTCAGCAATAGAAGCCGTGCTGAGAGAAATGGCAGAAAAGCTTGTTCTGTAATTAAATGGTATTTATCATTGGCAGGTCAGCTTTGCTGGGTGAGAGGCTTTAGGACTCCACAGAGAAGGGTAAGGCTATGAGCCAGACAAAAAAGACCTGGAGCAGAGCCTGGGAATTCCAAGATTGAGCTAGGAGGAAGAGTTAGGTACAGTGACACCTCCTAGAATCAGGCTGTCCACCTCTACCTGTGTGTCTCTCGACCCACAGCAATGAACCTGACAAAAAATGCCCAGAGCATCCACCAAATCCCTCCAGAAAGCACCCAATTCAAAGCCTCCCTGCTCAGCCTTAAACCACATGAGCTTAGAATTTAGGCAGACCTGGGATCAAATCATAAAGCAGGTTCTTTCCTCTTCATCTCTAAATGGAAATAAAAATGCACCAACCTCCAGGAGTAGTTGTGACAACTACGGACATGGAATACCATGTGCCACACACCATGCCTGACACTGTTACAATAATCAGCACTAATTTTAACCACACTAATGAGCATTCAGACCTCAGGCAAAGCAAAGCTAATGCAGGTTGAGAGAATCTCTTGCCTGAAGAAGAGGAAGCTGAGCTTCTCAAACAGATGGTTCTTAGGCAGCCCTCTGCAAATGTGGTCAAAATCATCAACAAAGCATTGACCCTGGTGTACGCGGAGGGCAGAAACCTGCAGCAGAGAAGGGTGGGGAGTGATTTCAAGATGGTTTTCAAATAGTTCTCTGCAAATGTAGTCCAGAACAGAGCCAGTGGCTGAGTTGAGTCCCGTCCCACATTTCTCTTTCCAGAATCCCAAATTTCTCCTGGAGATGGAGGATGTGAACCCCAGATAGCTTGGCTGAGCTAAGACCAGGCTGTCCATCAGGCTAGTGGTCTGAGTTCACATCCTGGAGCTGCCACTTGCAATGGTGGGATTTCAGACGTGAGCATCCGAAAATGAGAGAAGTGGACCGTACCTGGTGGAGAGGAGGATGAAGTTAGATGATTCAGGGAGAGTCCTTAATCTTTTAGAGGCTGAGCCTTTCCTCTCATCCTACAGCTCCTTATCATTAGTAGCCGGCATCTTTACCACAGAGGCATTTGACTCTTTGAAACAAACTGAAGTTCATCAATGAGCTCCACGTGCCACTGCA
Source organism: Arctocebus calabarensis (assembly GCA_963573935.1). NCBI lineage: Eukaryota > Metazoa > Chordata > Mammalia > Primates > Lorisidae > Arctocebus > Arctocebus calabarensis. The sequence continues at coordinate 48,982 of CAUYON010069347.1, read as the reverse complement.
CTTCAGGGAAACAAAAAGACCCGGTAGGACAATGTCTGGCTTTGGAAAGGACCCTCCTGTTTTGAACTCTGGCCTGCCTATCAGGCCATTTGCTGGCAGGAAATTCAAGTATCCCTGAGGTCTCATTCAGTGAATTCCATTTCAGTAGGGCCTGTTCGGCATTTGCAGCACCCCAGGCCTCATGTGCTGTTAGAAGATGCCTTAAAATCAACCTAGTCTTAAGACTCTATACTTAATAGATCTGACATGTACCCTTGCATTATGCACCACAGGTATGATCTTAAGTAAATGAGATGAGGTATATATTAACCAGGTTATATATTAATTCTATATGAAATCAGCATATTGTACCCCCTAAAAGCATTATGTATACATGATCTGTGTGTTTATGATTTAATTTAAAAAAAAAATCAACCTAGTCTTTGATTGGCCCATGGACAAAAACATACCAGGTCATTCTTCAACATCGGGGGCAGCTGAGGCTGGCCATACTCCAGCTTCCATCTCTAAGAAGCTCGAATTCAGACCCTTTATTAACCCTCCCATCTTTATTAGTGTTCCGGAGCAGAGCGTCTACAGCTGAAGTTATTGAATTTTCACTAAAACCTCAATACATGCACGACCCTTCTGTACTTTCATGTTCAGAAAGGTACAGACTTCCAACTGCCATCTTCTGCCTCCTCTATCCATATCTTTCCTTATTACAGGCTGTGGTCCAAAACCAATACGCATTAAATAGATACCCCCAATGAGACCCGCTCTTTTGAGAATTGTCTCACTGCCATACAGATGGGGGCTATCTCTAAACAGCATCAACATCTTGTATTTTATTTTATATTTGGGGGGGGGGAAGAAATTAAAATCCAAATAGTATCCAAGAAGGAAGTGTTTGCACGGGTGAATGTTTGATTCCATTTTTCTCCCAGCATGCCCTCCTCTTTCATCCCATAATGGCTCTTCTTGGCTAATCTATCTTGAAAACCCTCAGGTAGAGACGTTTATTGATACAAGACCAACGTGCGACTCAGTTTACAAAGACCATTGAAAAATGCATAAGTAGTACATTTCACTTGATGTCTACTTATTAATGCAATTCCACTCGGAACATTTCTACAGAAAGAGGTTTTGCCAGATGGGAGATAAGTCTTTTACATTATGGTTATACATAGAAGAAAACATTTGGTCTCCACTCCAAATGACTGATACAGGCTGTCCCAGTGATTGCATTTTTCAGGGCACATCACCAAATTCAACATCAATTACTTTGTCTTTTAGCAGTTTAAGGAAAACAGTTTTGTTGTTTTTCTTTTTTTCCCCAAATCTCTGGAATCTCATAGAAACATTTCAGCTCTCTGTTTCAAAGGAACATAACGAATTATTTCTGTAATTTTACAAGGGCAACTTTGACCATGGTTCACACGGCATCATCCTGTGCCCTGAAACCACAAATTTGACTTCCCAGCAGCTGGTAAATCTGAAACCCTAACGCAATACCCACAGACATTTGTTCCCTTAGACCCAGCCAGCATCCAATGTTGCTGGACAGATAAGCAGAGTGGAGGAACTCACAGTTCCTTTATGCAGATGGTGGAGAAATATAGCATGGGGGACATGCACTCTACAAGGCCTTTATGGTCCATCTTTGGAACTGGAATAGGAAATCAATGCTAAGTCCAGACTGGGGCGCTGAATTCTTCCAAGTAATCATTTTTTTCCTTCCTCCAGTCCCCGGCCCCTCCTCTGCTAAAGACTTAACATCGCCTTGCTCATTTAGAGCATAATTGAGACTCCACTTTTATTTCATCATTCTTCCCCTTTCATTGACCATTGCTAATTTCCTGGCTCAGTGCCATCTGGGGAATGGGTTTCCTAACCCCAGCAGAGGTGCAATTGGAGTCATTGGAATAAAAGCAGATCTGTGTTTTGTCTCATGAACTGAGTCAGCAGGCCCGGAGGAGCTAACCAGAGACTCAGGGATACTTTCCACCTGCAGCTCTCTACCTCTCTGCCAGCCCACCCAGGTCTAAACAAATATCTGCCCTGCCCCGAGAGCATACCTGGCATCTCTGAACACAGGACCCAAAGCATCTTTCCCCCATGCAGATAAAAATGCCAGCACAATAAGGAAACTAATTCCTTCCCCACAGGTATAAAAAGAGTGGGTAGCCAAATGTAGCTGTACCTCCAAGTAGCCAGATGTGAGAACAGCACATCTGTCTGCAGTTTCTCTGTTCCAACTGAATCACTGATTCTTTGCTCATGCCTGAGAACGTGTGCCAAGGAGAGATTTAGATCCACAAAGTCCCATCTCCCTTCCCCCAGACATACCGGGCTAGGGCCAAAGAAAATATATAAGGTGCATGTGTCAGAGGCTTGAATTTAGGGAAAAGTAAGCTCCAAAAGAAGAATGTGTCCTGACAGAATGGATCAGAAGGGTGTAGTACCCAACACGGTATCCCAACATAATGTCATACCGTCCCAGAAGGGAAAAAAAACATTTTAACTGTGAGGAATGTGATAGAACTGACAAATTGAATGAAAGCAGCTTCATAGATTGTAAACCACGAGTCATGCTTCTATTTGCTCTATAACAGGATAGAAATTACAATGTTCTCATCAGGATAGGAAACAGCAACAGTGAACAGCAGAGGAAAAGACCTACCAGTGTGACATGCATGCTGCTGCCAAAGTTTAAGAATCCAAAGCCAGGGGAGAATTTGAAGATTCGGATGCTGTGGTGCGCTGTACGCCGCTTGTACCAGCTCGCAAGAGACAATTGTTAAATTTTCAGGAAATTTTCAAGCTGGTTAATATCATGTCAGTAGCTTAAAGTTGGCCATCATAGAATGAGTTACACCACGGAAATGGGAAAATGCTATAAATCAAGGCTTTAATTTATTTTTTCCCAGAGAGCAGGTTGTTAAACGTTTATTAACACCGCTAGTAGGAGGGCTCTTCTTCTGAGATCAGTCTGCCTTTTGACTAGATTTAGGCTTAGCTCCATCAAGTTCTTTTTCAATGCCTTCAAACTGCTTAAGTCTCTGGTTTTCTAAGTGGCTTCAGCACATACCTTGCAATCCCAGAAGTGCCTAAGAATAGATGGGGACAAGGGACAATAAGGGGAAGAAAAGGCTATCCAGATCCACACCCCTGACTTAAGAGACTGTCTTGGCTTTGAGCTCTTAGGACAGATCTCCATAACAGGTTCCCTTTTGTCAAAGGGTTCACCTCCTCTAAAACCTTCCCTGAATGTTGGGACTGCTTCTGTGGGTATCTGCCTGTTTCATTCTTCAGAAAGAGGTGACTTATGCAAGACTGTAGGAGAAGGACCCTGGATCCTGAACCCAGATTGCTATATACTTATTGTGTGACCTTAGACAGGTCAATTTCTCCTCCTCCCTGGTGAAGAGGTGTGACTTGGTGGTCTATCTCTCTAAGGGCACTGTGGGCTCTGCAATTCTGACATTCAACCCTTGGGTCCTTGGTCTAAATGAACTTTCATGAGAATGTGGAGAATTTAAGACTCTTAAGGACAAGATGGGCAAATGCCATCCAATTTTCCAACAGAAAACATGGAACCATAAACTTGATCCTGAGCCCCAGCTAAATGTGAAGATCTACTTATTTTCTGGATGATCCATAATTCCTTGGAAAGGGAGCACCCCAAATCTACTTAGGTCCTGTAGGAATAATCCAGCCAGACCATGATTTGAGACATCTGAGTCACACAGACCTGAATTCACATCCCAGCTCCACCACATCCATGCTAAGCAACAATGGGAAATTTATATAGCCTGCCTTTCTTTCTTTCTTTCTTTCTTTCTTTCTTTCTTTCTTCCTTTCTTTTTTTTTTGTAGAGACAGAGTCTCACTTTATCATGGTAGAGTGCCATGGCGTCACACAGCTCACAGCAACCTCCAGCTCCTGGGCTTAGGCAAAACTCTTGCCTCAGCCCCCCAAGTAGCTGTGACTACAGGCACCCGCCACAATGCCTGGCTATTTTTCTTTTTCTTTCTTTCTTTTTTTTTTTTCTGGCTATTTTTCTGTTTTGCAGTTCAGCTAAGGCCGGGTTTAAACCCACCACCTTCGGTGTATGGGGCCGGCACCCTTCTCGATGAGCCACAGGCACTGCCCTGTGTAGTCTTTCTAATCTTTGTGTTCTCATTTATAAAATGGATCATAGTAACACCCCCTGTATAAGACTTTTGTAAGAATCAAATGAGAGTTTGGCACAGTGGCTCACACCTATAATCCTAGCACTCTGGGAGGCCAAGGCAGGTGACATGAGCTCAGTAGTTTAAGACCAGCCTGAGCAAGAGTGAGGCCACATCTCTACTAAAAATAGCTGGGCATGATGACAGGTGCTGGTAGTTCCAGCTATTTAGGAGGCTGAGGCAAGAAGATCTCTTGAGGCCAAAGACTGAGGTTGCCGTAAGCTATGATGATTTCACAGCACTCTACCCAGGGTGATGGCAGAGGAAGACTCTTTCTCAAAAAAAAAAAAAAAATCAAATGAGATAAACCATGTAAAAGAGTTATCACCATATCAGTCCAGTCTAAAGACTCAAAAAATAGCAGCTACATATTAATATTTTTATTTTCTCAGGTGATGGGGCTAAATTGAGAGACCAGGGGAACAAAATAGACTTGGAATTTGCAGTCTCAGCTTTGACCTGAGTTGAATTCACACTTGGGCTGCCCTGGGCTGGGCCTGGGCTTCTAAGACAGACTGCTGAGTGGACTGAGCTCATAAGGCAAATCTGGGGGTAGATCAGCCAGGAGGAGACTTTGTACAAGTAAGTTTGGGTTGGAATCAGTTACGTCTTTTTGGTTTGGAGTGAAAAGAGCAAAAGCATAACATTCAAGAAGCCACATGGACTATTTACGTCCTGGGTCTTGGTCAGGAACTCATGCCCAGGGAGAGACTGCAGGAAGAGGCTGGTGAGGCTGGGCTCACAAGAGACTTGTTGAGACCTAGGGCACCAGCGGCCCACGTGACACAGTGTGATGCCAAGAGAGGAAGGCTCACCTTTCACTTCTGCACCAGATTCAAAGCAGCATTAATCGATATGGGTGCCAATGATCAGTACAACCTGTCAGATGTTGCATGAGACATGGGCTCTTATATCTTTTAGGAGCCACCAGCAGAGGCATAATTAGTGAGATGTCCTACCATGGTTCATAGGCAGCAAGTATCACCAGGAAAGAAGCAGAAAAGAAAGAACTTAGCAAACTCCATTATATGGGGAATAAGACTTATTCCTAAATATATAAGGGACTCCCCAACAAAATTGGGAGGCCATAAATGGGGCCAGAGCCAGTAAATCATGGGTGATTTTTGTTTAAAGTGGTTCCAGGTTGAACTTCTACCCGGGAATGACATACATTTTGTGTCTCGAATGAAGCAGGCGTCCATCCAACACAGATCCTAAGGACAGGTGGGAAAATATGAGTTGGTTCCTGGTGCTCTGGGTGGGTCCATGACTGAATGTACCTAAAAGAAAGGATGTTGCCTTGATGGAAAATTAGAATCACTTGGAGAAGCTTAATAACTGCCCTGTTGTCCATCCATCACCCTGGTGATTGTTATTTAATAGATCTGAGATAACGCCTGAGGGTTTGGTGTGTTGCACCATCATCCCAGGTGACTCCCGTGAGCAGCCAGGGGTGAGAACCAATGGTCTAAAGCAGCAGTTCTCAACCTGTGGGTCTATATTAAAAGGCTGTGGCATTGGGAGAGTTGAGAACCACTGGTCTAAATGAAAGTTCCCACAGGGGCCACAGGCCTCTGTCCTTGATTCTTTCTTGGTCAGTATTAGGTGAGGCGCTTTGATGAGACTGCCAAAGTTTGAGATTCCCATATTAGGTGACCTGATGTCGAAGAGATCCCCAACAGGTTGGCTGATGATATCCAGAACCAGCCAGATAGCCACACTCTACTTTTCAAAATCATTGGTTCTCTGTCACTGAATGCATTTAACCAGAGAAGGGCCATGCTGTTATCACATCCCATCCCCACCATAACGCATGCACAGATGAGGCTCAAAGAAGGCACATGGCCCACAAGTTACCCAGACATGTAGCACCCCCAAATGCCAGCCGTCCAAGAAGTGCAAGGTCTTCTGAGGGTGGGCGTCCTGAGACCATAGCCCTGTGGCTGCCTCTCCTGAGTCATTGGGGGGGGGGCTCTCAGGGGTGATACTTTGGGTGGAAAATGGACCATAGGACCTTGACTGCGGCTGCTAGCTCTGAACACTGGTGCTGTCCCTGAAGCCAAGGCAGCCCCAGCGACCTGCTCTCCTTCCGGGCTTGGCTTCCACCAAGGCACACCCATTTCCTGGGGCCTTCTCTCAGGAAGGAAATCCCAGTCGTCATAAAAGGAAAATAAGGAAATAAAATCTTAATAGGATTTCATAGATGATATAAAATCTCTACAACTCTGGGTGACAGATACTAAAAAAGATCATTTAGAGAGAAAAAGCTTTCTAAAACTTCCTGCGGAATTGGTTGTCTGCAGAAGCCTGGATGGTGCTCGTATATAAATAACATTGTCACTCGGAGGCAGTGACAGAGGGCCCAGGCTGCATGGGCCATGGGATTCAGGAAGAGGACCATGGAGTCAAGAGACATCACCAAGGCATAGAGAACCCCTCCACATCCTTCAGGCCACTGCCTCTTCTGGAACCTTCCCTGACCCCCAACAGATGAAGGCTGTCCACTTCTTCCCAGTCCTCCTGGGGCAGGATTCTCTTACCAACTGTGTGTATCTTATTGGAAACAGACTCCTGGCCACCAGCCCTAGATCTGCCCCTATGGAATCTCTGGAGTGGAGCCAGCCACCTGCATCTCTAACAAGCTCCATGGGGGTAGGTGACCATGTTTCATCTGAGACCTGATGACAAGAAGGAGCCTATCATGTGAAGATGTAGGAGCAGTTGTTTCCAGACCTGCCGTCCCCAACCCCTGGGCGATGGACTTGTATTCATCTGCAGCCCATTAGGAACCAGGCCACAGAGAAGAGGTGAGCTGAGGGCAGGCGAGCTAGTGAAGCTTCATCTGTATACACAGCTGCTCCCCGTCACTGGCATCATCACCTGAGCTCCGCCTCCTGTCAGATCAGCAGCAAGGCATGAACCATACTGCAAATTGTGCATGGAGGGATCTCGGCTGCATGCTTCTTATAGGAATCTAACATCTGACGATCTGAGGTGGAGAATTAATACACTTGGACCATCCCAAAGTCATCCCCCACCTTCACTCCCTCCCTTACCCTCCAGTCTGTGGAAACATTGTCTTCCGAGAAACTGGTCCCTGGTGTCAAAAAGGTTAGGGACCATTGTTCCAGACAATGAAGGACAGATGCAAAGGTCCTGAGGTGGATAGAAAGTTTGGAAAGTCTGAGGGACAGCCGAGAGACAGCATGAGAGAGAAATGGATGAGGGTGATAGTGGTAGGAGCTGAGACTGTCGATACATCAGAGGCCGAATCCTGAGGCAGGAGGTGAAGTTTAGACCTTATTCTAAGCTGAATGGACAGTCACAAAAATCTTTTGTTGAAGACTGAATTGTTGGTGTCTTTATTCCACCATAATAAAGTGTATATCCACACCTTTGCTGTGTGCTCATGACACTGAAGTGTACTCCCGTCTCCTTGATTTTGAACTTGGCTGCATGATTTGCTTTAAGCAATAGGATGGTGACTGTGTTGGGAACTGAAACTTGGAATGTTCTTGCACAGATGAGCTTGACCTGTACTGCTCCTGTTTTGTTTTGTTTTGTTACTGTGAGAAGAATGGGCTCAGGCAGCCACTGTTCCACCACTGTTCCAAAGAGGATGAGAGAAGCGTGTGGAGAACTGCAGGCTGCAGCCACACCCCACCCAGACCCACCAGACCTCAGCCAACCTGCAGGCCTGGGAGCGAGAAATTCACACTGCTTGTTTTAGAGTAATTGGTGGTACAGAATCACTGTGAACATCACTGTCTGATAAAGGCTGTGCTGTTACGTGATCACTCTTTTATAAAGACCACTCTGGCAGCTGTGAGGAGACTAGATTGTGAAAGACAGATGTAGAAACAGGTGAACGAACTCATAGCCCCTTGTAGTTGCCTGGGCAAGACCCCACAGGGAATTAGATGATGCCGGTTGTGGCAGAGATGGAGAGAAGTGATGGATTCCAGATGTACATGGAAGATAAGAGCTGATGGGACTTGCTGATAAACCAAATTTGGGGACGTGAGCTCAGGACCACCATGTTGCTCAATTCCATGAGGAACCACACACACGATGTGGTGCAAGCTGGCACCGGTGGACATAGCAGGAAAGGAAATGGAGAAACCAAAGAGAGATAAGTGTCTTCTCGATTTGGGGTTATGTGACAGTAGATGGTGGCACCATTTGCCAAGAGAGATCTGCGTGGAAGAAGGCTGCATGTATGGGTGGAGGGGCCCACACTAAGTTGGAAGTGTCTATTGGACATCCAAATGCAGACGTCAAGTAGGCAGTGGAATATGTGAGTCCAGAGCCCAGTAAGCAATCAGGGCTGGAGTTAGAAACAAATGCACCAACACGACCGTAAGCGGCATGTCCTTTCCTCGGGCTGTTCCCTCTGCCACATCTTCAATGGCCACTTAGCTCCTATTCTTCCTTTAAGGTCCAGCTCAGATGTCACCTTTAGGCAGGGGAGTTGGTGGTTCTCACTTCTGTGTTCCAAGTTTATTGTAAATATCTTACATGTTCCAAAGCAGCCTGCCTCCCCTACTAGACTGCAAACTCTGGGGATTTTGTTTTCCCAGCGCCTAACTGAATGCTTGGCACATGGAAGAGTCTCAGTGAAATCAGCTCCTTCCTTCAAGGCACTGGGCTGGGCCCTTACAGAGGCATCAGTCCCTTCAAACTACTCAGCAGTGCAGTGGGTACATGGTCCTTCATTTTAAAGTTGATCGAACTGAGACCCCAGTGGGTTCAGGTCCTTCCCAAAGTTTCTACAAATAGAAGCACCAGGTCCTGCCCAGTTTCTACAAACTGGATCTGTTTGATTTCACTGCCAGAGCTCTTTCCACGTTGCCTCTGCCCAACTCCTCCTTCCCCAGCCCCTCCCTCCTCCCGCTCCCTCGCCACCCTCCTCCTCCCTGGCAGGGCTCCCACACTGCCTGTGCCTCCACACAGGATGTGTTTCCTGAAGTTCCTGGTCCAGATGGCCCGCAGAAGCTGCTCCTCATAAATCACCAGGCCTCGCAGAGCTGTGCTCAGCCACTTTCTCCTCTCGATCTCCCCGGGCCCCGGTGCGTGGGCCCCATCTGCCCAGTCAGCGGAACTGGCTTCTCCAGCCTGGGGAGCATGTCCACGGTCCCTCTTCCCACCCCCAGGAACTGTGGAGCAGATTCCCAGGAGTTGATGAGGGAACTCCCACACATCCCAAGCATCTTTATTAGAGACTTGGAGGGGACTCAGTTTGGGAGGGCAGGGAGCAGGAAGGCAGTGTGAGAAGCTTTGTCCCAGGGAGAGGTCAGGTGCAAAGGGCTAGCCAGTCCCCCTGCCAGCCAGTTCCCATCACCACCGAGTCCCAGACCCTGTGCTCCCTAAGTTCCACAGGACAAACTCATGCTTGCCCCCAGAGTTCCAAATACATTTCCCTATACACACCAGCAGCTTCAGGGACAACCCACATGAGACCCAGTACACCTCAGGCTAGTCACTTCCTTTCCCTGAATTTTAATTTTCTTATCTGCCTCACAACTTTCCTAAGAAATCAATAAGTAGTGTTTCAAAAAGACACACGGTAAGTCCTCAGTACAGGGTAGGAATATATTAATAAATGCAAGGCACCCCTGGGTGCTGCGACTTTCAAAATGGGGGCAGAAGTCAGGACAATGGGACCTGGGCCATTACTTTCCACTCCACTACCACCATCTCCTTCATGTCCCAGAGCAAAGAGCAATTTGATCTGTCGCTCCCCTCCCTAGGAACCCTACAGAGGTTCCACAGTCACCTTTGGCAAAAATCCTTCACTTTTTCTAATCTGTAACTTTAAAAGCTGCAATTTGGGGCAGCAGACTTGGAGGGTGCTGCAAAATTCAGAGCCACTGAATGGAATCTGCTTCAGTCAATCTCTGAATGACTCTGCGGAACACAGCCCCAGCACCGCCAATCAAGAACTCGCCCCTGGACTTCACTGGAAGGAAAATGGTTTTAAGGCAATGATATTTTAGAGTTTATCTGTTATAGCAACTAGCATTACCCTAACTAACGCAAAGGGGTTAAAAGACTCAAAGTAACATGAAACAAATTCAATAACAAAGACATTGCAGTCATGACGGAGGCGTAACAGTACCCCATAGAATCTACAAAGGCACACACCTGCATCTAACTATTTAATGGAGACTTTTCTGGACCACATAGCAGTTTGTGTAGACTCAGTCTCCTGGCCTTGCTCCCTTAAATGCTTATGAAGCGACACTCTTGACTACTCTACTAAATGCATCTTATCACATGACCCAGCCACCCACTGGTAGCATCAGCCCCTCTTCCATCTGAGCAGCTGCCCACCCCCGTTCTCAGTCTCTGGGTTCCACCAGGGCTGGCTCCATGAGCTACACCTGACCAGTCAAAGTTCTACATCCACAGGCGGCAGTGACTGGCTAGCTGTGGGCACATGACCTACATCTACTGAGTCATTACTCATGCAGTAAATACCAAGACTTTGTTGCAGAAATCTGGGGGAAACACAGTTATTCTTTTCTGCCAGATTCTCCTAGTGCAACCCATTCAACCCAAGATGATGACAACCATCCTACAACCACAAGGGCCTAAGGAAAAATGTTGCCAAAATGGCACAAGATCGAGAGAGGGAGAGAGAGAGAGAGAGAGAAACAAGTTCTGATTACATCCAACATTGATCTCTTCTGTATAAATCAACACATTCCCTTTATTCCTAACTCCAACTCAGAATGAGTTTTCTGACTCTCGCAACCAAAACAATCCTAACTGGAACTCAGATGGACAGGTGGACAGGTATTCCCAGCAGGAAGACCTCTGGCCTGCAGGATTTAATTTAGGGTCAGAGTCCTGCGGATCCTGTCCCCTTCCCAGCCCCTGCATGCTCTCCCCTGCACTCCCCTGTCCCAAACCAACTGTGCTGAATTCCCAGAAGGCAATGAGCCTTCTCCTACCCTCTGTCTCCTCTGCTTCTATTTCCTCACCCGCCATCTTTGCTCCGCTACCTGCAACCATCTTTGCAGCCTCTCTCAGACCTTCCCTCCTCTGCACACTCTTCTGTGAACAATGATTTGTTTTTAATTAATCAGATTGTTTTTCTCTCTTTTTTTCTCAAATCTACGTTAGTTCTTTACCAAAATAGATCCAGCCTTTAAAAAAAGGCTCAAAGAGGCATTGGCCCAGTTTCAGCATGAGGTCTCATTGAAACCACTTCAGGAAGGGTGACATCGCCACAGACTTCCTGAGAAGAGGACATTTAAACCCACCTCAGAAGATGGGAGCAGTGAAGAAAAGGAACATTACAAACTGGTTCCCAAGGTCTGGGCCTGAGAAATGCTCAGGAGAGCCAATTGCTGAAAAAAAAAAAAATAATAATACCCACAGAGAGGAAGCCTGCTCTTCAGGAGGAAGCTGACTCACCCCCAGATTCTCCTGTTCCCACCCTTACACCCTCCACTCCAGCAAGATCACCTCTTTGCTACTCCTACAGCAATCAGACACGCTCACACCTTAACACCCGTAATGGTTATTTACTGCTGCGTAACAAACAATCCCAGTTTGTAGCTGCTTAAAACAATACACTTTTTAAAAATATTTGTATGCTTCACAGAGTTCCAGGAATCTGGGAGCATCTCAGCTAAATGATTCTGGCTGAAGCCTCTCATAAGACTGTGCCAATGCAGTTACCACCACCTGAAGGCTGGAGGTCTGTTTCCATAGCGGCTCACTCACACACCTCACAGGTTAGTGCTGGCTGTTGGCAGGAGGCCTCAGTTCCTCCCCACGAGGCCCTGTCTATAGCCCTGCTTTAGAGCCCTCACAGTGCAGTGGCCAGATGTCCCGGGATGTGTGATCAGAGAGGGAACAAGGCTGAAGCCACAATCTCTTTTATGACCCAGCTGTGGAAGTCACATTTCCACAAGATCCTAATGGTTTCATGGGCCACCGCTATTCTATGTGGGAGGAGAGTGCTCAAGGGCATGAGTTCTGGGGTCCCTAGGACCCTCCTTGAGGCTGAGTACTGAGACATCACACTTACCATTTCCTCTACCACACTCTCCCCACATATTCCCAACCTTGCTCTTTCTCCTCTAAATCTTTGTTCAAATGTCACTTTTTAAAAAAGATCATACCTTTTAAAAGGTTGTAGCCTTTAAAAACTACAACCTTATTCTTGCCCCCAGATGATTCACTAATTTCCTTTTCAGAGTACCTAATCATCAAATATAAGTTTGTATACATGTGGGTGTGTATGGAGCGGGTGCCAAAATGTGTATACATTTTTAAAAAGGAAAAAATGGTATTAAAATTGTAATACTCAATATATGTATACATATATATAAAACAAAAGATGAATACAAGTCATATTAAGCACCTATCGTAATCGCAGAAGTCAAATGTGACTCGAGTATTAGAAGTTTAATACAGTTTTTTCCTTTCTTAAAAATATGTAGACATTTTTTTGCCACCCTATGTGTGTGTATGTGTGTGTATTATATAATTTGGGGGAAGGTTGAGTTTTCATTTAAATTTACAGAGAAGTAGCCAAGATAGTACAGAGAGTTCCCATATACACTTCACCCAGTTTCCCACATGTTTGTTCACTCTGGGTTTTGTTACGGTTGTTTTGTCTTCCCCCATTAGTGTGTAAGCTCCAGGAGGGTAGAGACTTTTGCTATTTTGTTTGCTGATACATCTCAGGTGTTCAAAACATTGCCTCACTCAAGGTAAACATTCAATAAATATTTGTTGAATGAATGAAAGGTCTATTTAGCAGCTCAAAGAAAAGCCAATGCTAGTTTTTTGACCTTGAAGCTCTTAACAGAACCCCAGAGAGTATTTAATGTGGGGATGATCCGTGGGGTTTAGGTACAGTATTTAAAATTCATCTGGGAAAGGTTCAGGTGAGAAAGCAAAATCCTAACTTATTATAAAATGATAAAGTAAAACAATAAACCTCATTCATTCATTTCCTTTCCCCCACCCTTTGCTCTTTTTGGTATAGTTTGCCTTATCGTCAATAAAGTGAATTAGCCTTAAGCTTGTGTCAATAAATCTATCTCCAGTCACACATAACACTTGTGCAGGATTCCCTCAGAAAAGGTCTAATTGGACTGAGCATGGGCTTTTTCTGAAAAGCCCATGAAAATCTGTCCCTACTGAACCTTCCCTTGGAGGTATTCCCACTCGGAAGACTTCTCCTCTAGGAAAAGTATCCCAACAAAGCAATCATGGGAGCCATGCCTTGCTCCCTTCTCTACCAGTGCTTAGCCTGAGTGGATCCTCACTGTTGAATTGATCTTCTCCCCTCAGCTCTGAGTCCTACAAACTCCATTCCCCCCTGGGACCCCTGACAGCTCCCAACACATCCAATGGGCTGGGGGAAGGGTACTGAGCATTTATCAAGCACCTGCCACAAGCCCAGCACTGTGCTTAGTACTCTACAGATAGTTAACTCCACTGCGACTCAGCATCACAGTTAAAGACAAGGTGATGCCAGCGGTCTTGGTGAGGTTTCCAGAGTTCAAAAATAATCAAAGGGGTTAGCATTATGCCTGGCACTTATGTAAAGAACACTCTATTGTGTTGTTTTAAAACATTTTACAGGTGGGAAAAGTGGACCCCAGAAAGGTGAAGGGACATGACTGAGGTCACAAAGCTGATATGAAGGCATGTAGGTCCAGGTCCGCTGAGTTATAACCCCCTGGAAGAGCCACAATATTGGTGTCACTGAACGAATGGTGCAGAGATATTCATCAGAACCACCTGGGCATCTAGTTTAAAAAGTAGAACCCCAGACCCCTCCACCCCACCTTTGGGGAGGTAAAGCTGATCTTCCACCAGCTCCCCTGGTGGCCTGATGTACACAAGGCCAGCCTGCCTCTCCTACACCCGAAAGAAGCCCCTTTGTGAGATCAAGGGCAAGTCATGGGCAGCATTCTCTGGTACTCTCTGGAGTCTGGTCAAGGCTGTTATCACCACGGCCCCACACACAGCCTAAAAGGTGAGTAAAGCCGTTTCTTTGCATCAGGATACCACGGAGGCCAGAAAAATGGGTTTCAGGTCTCAAGGAAAACAAGCCTCAGCTGGTGCAAGAGGATGAATCCAAAAGAGAAAATGCCACCTAGCTGTCAGCACAGAAGTGTCTAACTGTGTGTCCCCTTTGAAACTGTGGGTCTCCTTGCTGCATAATATACGTTGTCAATGTGCTCTTGAACTTGGAAAAGACTTCTTTGAAGCTTCTGTCAACAGAATGACAGGCAGAGCTGAGAGTGGGACTCATGTCCATGCAACAGAGACCTGGCAGAATATCCGGGGAACCATTGCAAGAGCCCCCAGGATGGCAGGTTAGGAGAGGGCTGCCCACTTCCCCCACACTGGTGGACCACAGAGCCCCGCCTGGACCCCAGTTTTCCCTACAAACCAAAATCTACTTTGGGCATGTCATGTACAAGACCTCACTTGACCTGCAGCCACTCAGGGATACCACAATGCCCATTTGGCAGATTGAGACCTTAAGGACCAGAGAGATGAAGTCACCTGTTCAAAGTCACGCAGCAGAGGCAGTGGAGCTGGGATTCAAGTTTAGTCTTGAATGGCATCTTTCCTACGTAGGCAGTGACAAGCCACGGACCTCTTGGGGAAGGAGGAGGCTGTGCTGGAACCCTCCGCCATGCCCACCTCACAGGCCAGAAAGTTGCACCTTAGCCCAGTAGGCAGTTTTGTCTCTAGACTCCAGGTTTGAATATAAATGGGTTTGGAGTATCCTGGCATTTGTAGGAGCTGGGGCTCTCTGTCCCATAAGGCACAATAGAGGTGATGAAAATTCACTCCTGACCCTTAAAATCTTGACCTTTTCAAGAGAGCCCTAATATGTTCCCTTTTATGGCTATGTGACAAATTACATCGAACTTAGTGGTTGCAAGCAACACAAATTTATTATATTACAATTCTGGAGGTCGAGGTCCAAAATTAGTCTCACACAGCTAAAATCAAGGTGTCAGCAGGACTGATCCTTTTTGGAGGGTTCTAGGGAAGAATTTGCTTCCTTCCTTTTCTGGCCTCTAGAGCTGACCACACTCTTCTTCCAGTTTCAAAACCAGAAACGGCAAGCTGTGTCCTTCTCACACCAAATCCCTTCAACACTGGTTTTTCTTTTTATGATGATCACATCGGACCACCAGATAATCCTGAACAACCTCGTGATTTTAAAGCCAGTTGATTAGCAAACTTGATCCCATCTGCAACCTCAATTCCTCTTTGCCATGTAACCTAACATGATCACAGGTTCCAGAAATTAGGGTGTAGACATCTCAGTAAGGGAGGGTGGCACTATTCTGCCTACCACATCCCTAAGCTCACCTTCCCGCACATTATGCTGGCGGTGGGGAACAGGGAATAGCCCAGCCAAAGGCCACAGCCCCACCTTTGGGGCCACTAGAAGAACCTCTGTCACCCCATGCTTGGCCCTGTGGCCCTGCAGGCTCACCATTCAGACTCAGATCTCAGCTTCCAATTCAGAGTTCCCCTGTTGGACCAGACTCCCAAGCATCCTGACGCATCCCTCAACTGAACAAGGTCCTTTAATATTTTAATACACTGAGCAGAAAGTACAGAGTTACCGTATTCCCCTACCCTCAACAAGCCTAACCTCCCCTCCTTGACACCCAGAGTGACACATTTGTCACAATGGATGAACCTACATTGACATATTGTCATCTCCCTGAGTCCATAGTTTAGATTAGTGTTTGCTGTCAGTGTCATCCATTCTACAGGTTTTGACAAATACAGAATGGCATGTACTATAGCTATAACTAATGGCTATATTAGTAGCTTCTTACGGAATAGTTTCACTGTCTTCAAAACCTCTGTGCTCTGCCAATTCACACCTACCTCCCCCGATCCCTGGCAACCACTGATCTTTTTACTGTCTCCATAGTTTTTTCTGTTCCATAATATTGCATTGTTGGGATCACCCAGTATGTCACCTTTTTCAGACTGACTTCTTTCATTTAGTAATGTGTACTCAAGATTCCTCCATGTCTTTTCAGGGTTCCGTAGTGCATTTCTTTTTAGGGTCATGTAATAGTCCCTTTTCTGGCTGTACCATGCATAGTTCATTCATCATTACTGACAGAAGGGAATGTGGATTGCTTCCAAGTTTTGTCATTGTAGTTCTTGATGTTATTAATGTAAGTTAACAAGATTGATTTAATAATGTTTTTTTAGTTCTTAATCTCTCCTACTCCAAAGATCATTTTATCTTACATTTTTATAAAAATAAGATCTTACTATAAACATTATTATCTCATTGTTTATTTTCCATTTAAGCTGTGAAATAGTTTATCTGCCTCAAAGACATGGCCTAACTCACTCGTAACAGGCGCATGTGGTTCTGGGGATGGATGTACAATGTATTCAACCAGATCCTTTTTGAAGGACATGTGGATTATTCTAGATGATTTACACTTGCAGGTTCTCAAGGGGAGGAAAGTTCCCACACTCTCAACTCAGCCGCCTACAGGCCCATGTAGGCCAGCCTACAAGCACCTGCACCCTATAACCTTCCCTTCTCACACACAAAGTTAGGAAATGTTAAGGGAAGAAGAGGGGGAGAAGAGGGAGGCCTCCAGGAGCTAAGAGATCATCAGTGACATGTTGCTGGTGTCATTGACACCACCAGTCAGATGTAGCGGCCCTGAGGTACCCCTGCATGCCATCCCCTGACCACAGGGATGGTTCCAGCCTCCTGCAGGACAGACAGCACCAGGAAGACCCAAGAGTCATCTGACTTGCTGTATCTGACATCTATGCTTGTCCTGATGCCTCACACCCACTCTCAGTTTTCCTAAAACAGCCCCAGAAGCTGCTTCAGCTCGTCCCATTTCACAGACAAGGAAACTGAAGCTTGGAGACTTCATTGGAAGTCACATGGCTGATGAGTAACAGAGCCAGGACCCAAAGCCAGGGCAATGTTCCTGGCTAGAAGAGTACTCCAGCCAGCCCACCCCATGGGCTGAATGACCAGAATGTTGCTTGAGAATCAGCCACTGCCACCCACAAGACCTCTGAAACCCACTATCAGTCTCTGCATTTGTATTTTGCTCTCTTTTTCTTTAGATTAAAAAATAATATAGGTCCATCATTTAAAAACCATTTAGACTGGAGAGAAAAGAAGAACCCCTCAGATCTACTCTTCAGACATAATGTGCGGGACCAGTCTCGAGGGGCGTTATGTACTTTCCCTCTACGTTCTGTATGTGTGAGTGTGTGTGTGTGCACACAGGTGCACACGTACAGGACTACACAACTGCTCTGCGCACCCCCTTTTATCACTACCTTCTATGCATCTGATGCTTTGGGGAATACTGCCTCATTTTGTCTTCCTCAGTTTCCTATGGACACATTACCATCCCCATTATACAGGTTAGGAAACTGAAACTCAGAGAGGCTGAACCGCTGCCCAGGCTCACACAGCTAGTGAGAGGCAGGACTGGAGCTCAGAGGCCATGCCTTTCACAGCACCCTCCTGCCCGCAAAGAGGCATGGCTGAGGAAAACTGCTCCATGTCTTAGAAACAAAACACCCAGGAGGCAGGGGCTGGGGGATGAAGTCATCAGCAACTCAGAAGCATCGAGTGCCAGGCCATGGGTCCCTTAGCACCTCTGGGGGGTCATGGTGACAGTCATCCTAAACAAGAGTCACCCCTGGGGCCTCCCCCTTGACCTAAAAGGGTGACTTGAATGGTGGTGACGGAGTCAGCGAGAGGGGAGGGAGAGAAATTGGTATCATCTCCCAGTGGGAGGGGGCTGGGGGTAGGGTCCATGTGGTGGCCCCCTTCAGTCATTTCTTCCTTCCAAGCACTCACAAAAGTACTTGTGGCAGAGCTATGTGGGTCACAGGACCAAAATAAGCCCCATTTGAATAATCCCAGGCTGACAGCCTTAGAGGATGGACAGGAAAATTAGCTCCTGGGAAAGACACATCTAAGTGTGTCACCGGAGGCACCAGAGAGGGTGCCAGTCACCATAGCGCCTCCTGGGAGCGCTCACTCTCACCCATCCAGGCCCCGGCTCAATGCCCCCGAGAAGGAGAAGCAAGAGGAAGGCCCAGAGGTATGGATGTAACATGCCGTGGCCTCAAAGCAGGATTTGAATCCAGGTCTCCCCGACCTCACCCTCCCTCCCTCCTTGCAGAAGCCATCTGGAGTTGGGTGTCTCAGGGGGAGCTGAATGACTCACTTGGGATCTCCATGGCAACCAGTGCCTCTCAGCTCCAGTCCAGGATGGTGTAGCTCAACCAGCCACACACACGCTGGCTGAACCCTCCCTCCGCTGGCACCAGAGGCAAGGTTACTTCCCAAGTGACAGGACACAGCCAGTGGCAGCCAACACAGAAACCACCATGGTTTTGAGAACTGTGGTCGGTGGGAGTCAGTGGAGTCTCAAACAACAGGCAAGTCATTGAGCCTACAGGGTGGGCTGGCCGGACCACCCAGTGTGCTGCCAGAGAAAGGACAGACTTTACCAGGCATCTAGATTGGAGTCCCAGCGCTGCCACTTGCAGGTCAGAGCTTTCGGCATATCTGTTACTACCCCGAGCACTGGCCACCCCCAGGGCCTGTGCTCGGTGCCTTACAAGCAACATTTCATGTCAACCCCTTGAATTAATAGGTCCTACTACTTCTCCCATTTTACAGATGAGGAAATTGAGGCACAGAGAGGTCAAAGCAAATATGCTAAGGACGCACAGGCAGTGAGAAGAAAAGCTTTGACTTAAAGGTAGGTGTTTCTGTCTCAACATCTCACGCCATAATGTAGCATATACATATACAAAACCACCAACAGATTGTGTTATTTTTGGAGAAACAAGCCAGCACTGCAGGAAACCTGAATTCAACTGCCAGCTCTGCGCATTCCTGTGACTACCTGTGCAGAGGATCGGAAGTTTCTGAGCCTCAGTTTCCTCACCTGTGAAATGGACAGGAGGACCTCCCACCACCAGAGGAACAGACCCCTAAACCTGCCGATCCAGGCCAGGGGGGCCTCTGCCCTTCTCGGCTTCTCTCTCTGTTTCCCATGCTGGCCGGGCTCAAGATCGTGTTGGCTGAGGGGAGTAGGCACGAGCATCGCGCCCTGTTGCTGAGCAATGTGGATCGTGCCAAGAATCCCCTGTCTCTTTTTGTGTGTGTTTCTCGTGACCCACTGCCAACAGCTCTTTGCTGGGCGGCTGCCACCATTTACCCAGCGCAAGAAAACTGCCTTTCTTCGCCCATTTAGGGTCTGGTTTTAATTTCTACAGTATTCTCTTTAATAACAATGCCTAATTAAAACATCTGTTAAAAAGTCTGTAACATTAACTTTACAGGGAGAATTTAATAGAATTATATCGGAATTGCAGGCATTTAACGGGCTTCCTAATTAGGCTGTTCTTTAAAAAAAAAAAAAAAGGGAATAAGAAAGAAAGAAACATTCCACAAATTAAAATCCAGCTCTTTTTTATGATAACGTAGGCTGAGGGTCTGGTGGCTGGAGAGGGCAAGTGGGAGCTGGCAGAGAGCGGGGAGCCAGGCTAGCCCGGGCGGATGAGATTTCTGAGATGGAGAAGGAGAAGGAAGGGAACATGCCCAGAGTGGCAGGCATTGTGCTGGACACACTGTTATTTGTAATCTCAATTGTATTCTGACAACAATCCCTGAAAGTATCATTTGCCCTACTTAAAGGATGAAGAAACTAAGGCAGACAGGGAAGTAATTTGCTCAGAATCGCACACGCACACAGGCAGAAAGAGGAAGAACCTTCAAAATACACACTCTTCCACTGCCCCCCAGCCTTCCAGCTTTGCCTCAGATGAGTTTTCTAGAACCTTCCGGGGGCCCGTCCCTGATGTGGTCATTCCTCAGTAGTGAGCATCATGGCTGCCTCCGTGACTGCCCATGTTCTGTCCTGGGGTTTCTTTCTGGCAGCTTGATGCCCCTGCCTCCTCCTCCTCCTCCCTGCCCTGGCTGTCACCCTGCATGCCATCAGCACCAGGCTGGGGCATGTGGTGGGCAGGGTGGGAGCACAGCCCAATGCCAGCTAGGGAGCACCCCCCTCTAAGGAGGAGTCAAGAGAAAAATGTCCAAAATAATCATTCTCAAAGTCTGGGCCCCAGACCAGCAGTGCCACCATCACCTGGGCGTCTGTGAGAAGCACAAGTTCTCAGGCCCCCACCTAGATCTATTGAATGAGCATGTCTGAGGGTGGGACCCTGCAATCTCTGTGTTTAATAAGCTTTCCGGGTCACTGATGCCAGTAAAGTCTGAGAACCACTGATCTGAAGACATAGGGGAACACTATTATCCTCTGACCTGTATCCTTATCCTTCCAAGGTGGACCCCAGAGACTTAGTACTTTCATCTGGGGTAGGGGGGCAGCCTTGCCCTGGGTCACTAACCCTTGCTTAGTCCCCAAATAAGTGTCCCAAGGGTAAACCCCATGGAGAGCTCCTGACCCAAGCATGACCTGCTAGTCACAGGAAACAGGTAGGATAACCGTCTCCATGTAATAGGAAAGTCCAAACCCAATAATTTTCCTGCCACTTCCTGAAAACAGTTTCCTGTTCCTTCCCAAGTCTGACCTCACAAGTGGTCCCTAGAGGGAGGTGTGGGAGGTAGAAACCAGCCCAGGTCACTCAGGAGGGTTTCCTCTTGAGTTCCTCCAGGAAGAATTTAAGCAAAAACGCCCAAGTTCAAGGAAAAAGGGTTGCATTAATGTACACAGTTATGATTAATTAAAAAAAGGGTTATCTCCAGCATTGATTTTCAGATTCCAGCCTGCCCCTGTCTGTTTTCAACTGGCCCGTCAACAGACATTTACTAAAAGCTGCCAATCCCTGGGGTAGTTTTATAGGTAATTCAGACCCAGTCTGGGGCCCAACAGAGTTCCTAGCACATTAAGAGGACAGACAGATGGACTCTTCCCATAGCTGGTCAGGGAGGCCCTCACGGGCGGCATCTTTGGGTCCAGCCCCTGTGGCCTAGTGAAGGGCCTGTTTCTGTCCTGATGAAGGGATCAGTGGAGTGCGACAAATAAGGCAGGGATGGGGCAGTCAGACAGAAGTGAGTTTGGAGCCTGACTCTACGGCACTGGCTACATGATCTTGGGCAAATGGCATTTCCTTTTTGAGCCTCAGTTTCCTCATGTGTAAGTGTTCAAGGCACAGAGTTGGTGCCCAGAGTCATCTGGCTCTAAATCTACAAAGGAATCAGAACCCATGAAGGCAGAGATGGTTTGCTGTCCTTCCTCACTGCAGGACCCAGAGCACCTGCTGGAGGGATGGAGCAGACAGACATCACACAGGGCCAGGGAACACGCCCTCTTCTTCTAAAACGAAACCCAAACTTTGTGGTTGGGGCCTGAGCACAGGGTCTCTGGGTGAAAGATGGCTCCTAGACCACCCAGCCCTGACTCTGTCCCCTAGGCCTCTCCCTCTCCTTAAGGATTTTGTTTGGATTCCTGCTTCCACCACCAAGCAGGCTTCCAGGCTCCACTGCACCTCGCCTTTGTCACTGCAATTAGGAGTGGCCAGACCCCTTCCCATAGCTCCTCTGACATTTGTAGGAAACCTGGTGAGTCTCCCTAAATACCAGGGAGGATAAGTCAAACTGCTCTGCTACTTAGTAGCTGTGTGAACTTGAGTAATTTAATTCAACTCTCTGAGCCTCAGTTTCCTCATCCATCAAATGGGAACAATGACAAGATGCTAACTCCAGTATTACTATGAGAATTAGAGAAGTTAATGTTGGCAATGTGCTTACAAGAGTAGCCAGCATACTATAAACACTACAGAAGTATTTGTTTAATAAATAATAAATGAAGGCATGAATCCAGTCCAGCTCACAACTCTGAGACATCAGAGCTTTCAGGTTCCCAGGCCTTGAAGTGCCACCCCAGCCTTATCTCCATCCCTGGCCCTGATAGCTAGCACTGCACAGCTGTCCCTGGCTCCAGGCACCTCCCTTCTCCCACCCATGTGTAGCTGGTTACCCATCTGGGCCTGAGCAAGACCTACATGGGAGGGAAGTGGGCAGCTCCGACTGGGGCCCCTGTGACTGCATCGGGAGGACTGGAATTCACGGCTCAGTGCTCAGGCAGATTCAATTGGACGATCTCCGGTGTGATGGCTTCCTCTGTTCAATTACTACTAAAATTCACCAAACGGAACTGAGAGGTTTTAACGCCAGTAATTGTGGTGCAAAATGCTCTGTAATTGGTCTCACAAATGAAAGTGGGGAGAACACTCTTGAAAATGAAGCTGCCTTGCCCTGAACAGCTCAAAAGTGATGGCTCAGACACGTTCCCCGGAAACGAGCTGGTCCCACCCTCCCACACTTGACACTCACCCTTTGGACTCGCCTGGTGGGGGGTCTCAGGCTTCTCTCTCCTGGGCTGTGCTGAGCTGCAGTGATGGAGTATATGGAGTGTATCCTGCAGACCCCCATGCACCCTGTCATCCTCAGAACCTCCGGCCTGCAACTGCCCGAAGGTGGCCTTTCTATTCCCGCTGCCTTAGATGCGGATAATTTCACGCTTCCAGGCCTCTGCTCTTGACAGTCCCTCTGTCTGGATTCTGTCCCCCACTTTCTACCCACCTCAACTCTCCTTCCTTGGTGCTTTTAGGCAAATGGATTCACCTTTCCTGGGTCTCAATTTCCTAATCTGTAAAATGGGGGGAATAATAATAAAAGTGCCTTCCGTGCCTTCCCCATAGAGGCAGCATGTCTGCCGTCTAGTATGTTCCCCAATGTAACGCCCAGACTCTGCAACTCAACCTACGACTACAGTAACAATAACGGCTACTCTAGTAAGAAGGAGCTTGGAACTCGATGCCCACAATGCTCCCGTCCTTGCACACCTGCTGACTTTGAACTCCCACTTACTAACGGTGACTATTATAAGTAATAGATAAATGTACCTATTCCAATTTACACACAAATCCAACTTAAAAAGAAACCTACAGAGCCTATTTTGTTTATCATCTGGGGACCACCTCTACTTCAGAGAGTGTAAGGGGAAATAATGCAATGGGACATCTTCTGTAATTGTCATAATTACCCCAGGGGGATATATTTTTATTATTCCCCCCACTTTACAGATGAGGAAATTGAGACCCAGAGAGGGTGAATCCATTTGTCTAAAAGCACCAAGCTGGAAAGTTGTGGGGTCAGGTTAACACGAGGACTGCAACTAGTGATCAAGGCCAGTAGTTCAGCAGGGTTTGAATCACCCCAGGATCTTGCTTAAATGCAGACTTGCACTCAGTAGGTCTGCAGCAGGACTGGGAGTCTACACTTTTGACAAGTTCTGGGATTTGTCAGAAATCTTCAGCATTTTCATTGTATTTTATTGACTGCGACCCCCTCAAAGGGCGGGGTGATAGTGTCTTGCTTGTGTAGCACAGACCCCTGTGTCACACCTGTTGGGGGAGGCCTGGGATGCTGGAGAGTCTCTGTAACAATTTGAGGGAGAAAAAAGGGAGAAGAAAGAGGCCAGAAACAGGGACAGCCCCTTCTTGCACTCCTACCTGCCACCCTCATAGCCCTCAAAAACACTCCCATTCCCAGTATTTTTACCAGCACTGCTGCAGCTGAACACAAGAGCCTCCAAGAAGTACGGGAACGGCCAGGGCACACGGCCAGGGCACCGACCCAGCACCAGTCCTGCTGGCCTGCCCTGCGGAGGAAGCTTGGACACACTGATTCCCACCCTCCACCCTCGAGTCCTGGGCTGAGCCAGGAACCCGGGAAAGGACACTCCAGGAAACGTGTGGTTTTTACTCTGTGCCCCTCCGTGCACCGCAGCCCTCCCTTCACTTAGCGCTCAGGTCCTGACTTTTCTCCGTGTGGGGCGATCAGGTGGTCTGTGGCTGGGGAGGCTGAGCCAGCAGAGGGGCCTGTGTGTGGTGGGGGCTGTGTCCCCAGAGGCTGAGAACACAGACGCGCACACACACACACACACGCACACACACTTTCCCATAGGAATCAGGACAGCCACTGCTCAACCCACCCCAGGATCACCCTCACGCCCATTTTCTCAGGAGACCTGGATGGCCTGCAGACTCTGGAACCGGCATAAGGGGCCACCTTTGGGGGGGTGAGAGGAACCACAGCGGGTGTTTTGTGGACAGAGTGTGAGGCTTTTGCTGATCCCAGCAGAACACATGCTGCCTGCCTGTCCAGAGAACCCGAGGGGGCAGAAACTGACGGCTGGGAAGAGAAGGCTGGTGACCACAGTCGGACACAGGACAGATGTCAGAGGGGAGAGACAGGCCAAGTGAGACTCCCTGGGAAAGAGAGGTCAGGACAGAGAGTTACAGGCATGAGGGGGAGGGCAGGTGGGGACTTGGAACGCCATCCAACTGAGCATTCCAAGTCCTGGCCACCCCCTCCCACCCCCCAGATAGGTGAGTAGAAAAGTTCTGGCCTCCTCCACACCCCAGGGCAGTTAATACTGTCTGATGACTCAAGCCGAACTGGCCAGAAGCTGGTGGATGAGCTGTGTCAGTGAAGTGATAACACCTATTGATGGAGCCTGTGATGGTCCCAGCCCCTCTGAGCCCTCAGTGCAGGTGAACTATGGCTCTCATGCAGGTTCATGGTTTTTAGGGAGTGGCTGTGCCTCCGACCCAGGAAATGACGAGCTGCCGGAGCATCCTGCCCAGACAGGAGCAGGAGGAGGTGGCCAGGGGTGGCCTGCTCTGGAGGGAGGGAGCAAGCTGTGGGCCCTGCAGCTGGCAGGGTGCCCCCCCTCCAGGACCAACCCCAGGGTCTTCCTTCTCCAAGACCTTGGTCTCGTCCACATCACCCAGGCCTGGGAATCTGGGGCTCAGCCTCTGACCAGAGGTGGAACTGGGGACGCTTCCTAGGAAATGAGGGCCCCGGGAAAAGAGGGCTCCACAGAGAGCATGGCCTGTGTGATCCAGCGGCTCCTCCTCTGCCACTTGAACCAGCTCTTCATCAGAAGTGCTCTGCACACCTCCCTACTCGGCAGCTCAGATCTCTTCATTGTCAAGTAGGCAGAAGAACCCTCCGTGGAGCTCCAGTTCTTCCTCCTTGGTTCTGCTGTACCCCAGTTAACCCAGTTTGGCACCCATACTGAGGGCTTTGTGATGACAAAGTGACCCATCTGAGGGTTCTGACAAACATCATAGTCTTTTTTTTTTTTTTTTTTTGAGACAAAGCCTCAGGCTGTCACCCTGGGTAGAGTGCTGTAGCATCACAGCTCACAGCAACCTCCAATTCCTGGGCCCAAGCGAGTCTCCTGCCTCCGCCTCCCAAGTAGCTGGGACTACAGGTGCCTGCCACAACGCCCAGCCATTTTTTGGTTATAGCCGTCATTGTTGTTTGGCGGGCCCGGGCTGGATTTGAACCTGCCAGGTCAGGTGTATGTGGCTGGTGCCTTAGCCCGTTGAGCCACAGACGCCGAGCCCACAACATAGTCTTGGCACCCACCACTGACCCACAAGTGAATTTGGGGAAAGCTGGTCCTGCCGTGCACCCTCTGTCCAGGGCCCAGCTGTTACTGCCTCCCTGCCGTGTGGATGAGACCTCACCTTACGGTGAGCTGTCCACCCTGTCAGAGCTAGACAAAGGCTGAAGATCCAGGGTGAAGGAGGAAATGGTCAAGTGCCCTTCACCGTGAACAAAGACGTCTGTGTCTACACACCCTCCTCATATCACCATCCACATCACCTCGACCCCTCACCTCCCACTATCATCGTCTTTCCTAAACACGTACTATGTGCCAGGCACTGTGTTAGGAATTGACTCAAGCCTTTCCATCCCCGCAACTATTCTATGAATTAGAGACTATTATTACCCCAATTGTATGACTGGGAAACCAAAGCACAGAGAGGCAGAGTCACACAGCAAGTTAGGGGTGGAGCCAGGGTTTGAACGCAGGTGATCTAACCGTGGAGCTTGTCCACTGTACCTCATGACCGTGATTACACTCCCTCAGATGGGGACAGCCCTTCACAGTTTACATCCACAACCCTACAAGGTAACTCTAGGGGGTAACTCTGTCTTCACAGGGAGAAAATTGAGTTGCAGGAACCAATGGGCATTAGAGCTGGGGTTGTCAACACCTGCCTAAAGGCCCCTCCACCCCAAGTCTCGCTGCCCAGGTTGAGACACAGTCTTGAGTTGAGTCCAGGATGATCCCCAGGCTCTGAGGACACAGTTGGCAGCCAAGGAGCTCAGCCCTGGCCTGACTTCTTAAGACTGATGACACCTGGGTCCAGCCCCCACCATCTGGGCCTTGGTGTTTCACCTGCCCAGGCCACATGAAGCATACGGCATCCCTGGCCCCCCAGGGTCGGTTTCTGCGTGGCTCAGCATTCAGTGGGTTATATGCAGGGCTGTGAACAATGCTTCAGGCAAACTCCCCTTGCCCACAGGGCCTGAGGAGTTCCTGCCCTGAGCTCCAACCGAGGACCACTGATGCTACATGGCAATGGCCCCAAATATGACTGAAAGGGGTGGGCAGCAGCACCAGTGTGGCCTGGATCCAGGTGCAGCACCGTGGGAGGACAGGGACAGGGCGTAGGGGACAGTGGACCAGGGCAGGGCAGAGTGCAGGACGGAGGCTGGAGTGAAGCTAACAGGAGCCCAGAGTGGGATGAGACCATGAGGACTTCTGAGTGTGGGGCAGCTTTGGGCCACAACCCCTTCCCCTCACTGCCCACTTCCAATTACAAGAGGGACATTAGGGGGGTCTAGGGACAAGGACAGGGTAAGGTGGAAACCAGAATCCCCTATGCTGACAGTTGGAGCTATTGCAGTCCCTCACCAAGTTACCCGTATTTCAAAAGAATGCATCTATCAAGACCCTAAACATTGTAAGTAACCATTTATTCATTCCCAGTTTCCGCTAGTCATCACCAAGAGTTTTCTGGCCAGCAAGTTGACGCCACCAAACTGGTATAATTTCTGCCCAAGGTGAAGCTCAGTGTTTTAGGTGACTTGGATGGCCTGGTGTCAGCTTATTAAAATACTAAACATAGTTTGAGAATACTTCCTGGCCACTCTGTGGCTGGATCTGCCTTGTTGAGGGCCTTTTCCCCCTAGGGACCTAGCACATGAAAGGTCTCTATAAATAAATCTTTGTAGAATGAATGAATGAGTGATCCCCATGAGGAGAAAACTCTAGATTCTTTACATCCAAGAGAATCCCTACCCTTGCTTAGGAATTCTCAGCAGACTCTGTCAGGGGGTTGCAGTGTCATTAACTCAGCCATAGCTATAGAGAAGCACAGGACACGAACACACGCACAGCATGACCAGGGGACTCATACAACTTGCTAGAAGCAGTTCTGGGAGAGTCAGGGCTGCAAAAGCAATAGCTGCATAGCCATTGCTCCCAATTAAAATCAGAGTGTAAAAAGGAAGAGAATTCATCTGCAAAACCACAAGGCCACAGAGAGGTTACTGGAAAAGCCTCTAAGCTTGTTTACAAAAATATGCAATTGTGTATTAGCTGTTCAGAGATAATTGCACTTAGCACTTGTTCTTAATCTACTCACTGCTAACCATTCAGGGTAAAAAAGGACGCTGGCAGGGAAGAAAGAGAAGACAAGGTCATAGACTTAGTTTTTTTCCTCTGAATTCCTTGCAGATGGTGGGGTTGAGCCTCAGTCTCCTCCTTGAAAAATGGGACTAAGAATGGGTCAGAAGACAATGACATCACCCAAGCAAACACTTCCATGTGCCAGACATGGAATAAAACACAAGGATGGTTCAAGTTCTAAGCAGAGTCATGAACTCCTCTCCATGAACCATCTCTCTCTCAGACGTCTGGTTCAGGGACAGCTTTGTAGTAAGTCTCATGCAACCAAATAACTATTCTTTGGGCAAACTGTATGCGTATCTATCCCCCTAAATTCCTCAATGCCCCCCCAAAAGAGGCTCCCAAAGGTGCCAGGCGGAGTGTGAGGTGTCCTGATAAACAGCCCCCCCAAGATGATAGCTTTATGAACCACGTGTCTGGCAGTGCATTAGCTTTTTAAGAAAAATAAATAACTTCCTCCCTAGAAGAACTTATTTTATTTTTCTCCATCCCCATTTCCTGGCTTTGCCTATTTGGAGAGTTCTTAGGAATTCCCAACACATGGGCTAGAGAGAAACAAAACTTTTTTGAATTTCTACTGTTTTCTGAAAATCACAATATATCACATCTAAGATCATAATTTCTAAACCTCTGTTTTTTTCTCCTCACTTCTAACACAAGAAAAATAAGAGTAACTATCTCACAGGGGAGCTACGAAGATAAAATGAAGTCATCTGCATAAAGCCCTCAACACAGCACTTGACATTTAATAATCACTCAATAAATCGTTTGCTGTAATTATTATTCTTAATTCTCACAACAAAAATAATATGTGAGTAAGGTCTCAGAGAGGTTAAGTATCTTGGCCAAGGTCACACAGCTGGTAAGCAGCAAAGGTGAGATTGGAACCTAGGCAACTAGGGTGCCACCACCCTATGCTGCTGCTTCTACATGGTAAACTTCTCATTACACTCAGAGACCTGAGCCCAAGCTGGTCTTGAATTGGTGGCTTGGAATTTTTCCATGGTGAATGACCAATAGCACACAAATACTCACATCTATAAAGTGATCAGACCCAGGGGGACCTTAGGGACCAGATTTTACTGAGCTGAGACTTTCTGAAACCAAATGGTAAGTCTAGACTCAGTCCCCAGTCTGATCAAGTATCTGCCTCCAAACCACACTGATGAGATCACTGTTGCCCACCGTGGTGTGGCAGAGCCCAGGTCACGAACTGCCACATTTTAGCTGAGTGATCTTGAGTGGCTTACCTGGCCTCTCTATGCCTCAGTTTTCCCACCTGCAAAGCAGAGTTTTTTAAAAGGTAATTTATGAAGTTATTGTGAAAAACAATTTAAGCGTGGAAAAGTGCCAGCAATGTGTGGGGAGCTCCATAAAGGTTAGCTCAATTTGGTTTAGATTTGGGGGAATCAATT
The DNA here is from genome assembly GCA_963573935.1 of Arctocebus calabarensis. Lineage (NCBI taxonomy): Eukaryota > Metazoa > Chordata > Mammalia > Primates > Lorisidae > Arctocebus > Arctocebus calabarensis. The sequence goes on along the minus strand of CAUYON010069347.1, from coordinate 19,744 downwards.
TTGCTTCTTTTCCTCATCAGGCAATAGAAAAGCCACTCCAACATGACTGGTTTTTACCTCAAAATTGATCATCTTCCCTTTGCAGAGGGTACTCGGGCATTCAAGAGAGCAACCCAAGGCTGCAGCTCAGCCCTCCGCGGCCTGCTCTTTCCCCTTCTCCCTCTTCTCTTCCTCCTTCCCAACTTGCCACCCCATTTTTCTCACCAGCAAAGACCTTTTCTCTCCAGGCCCACGGCACGAACCCTGCACTTCCGAAGGAAGCAAGCGCTGAATAGATTTAGCAGGTTCTGATAAATGTCACGTTTATTTTGGTGCCAATAGAGTCACTGCATTTTAATTAAGACTCCCCACCCCCATTCTGCCCCAGATGTTGGTGCTGGTGGGAACACCACGCACTCCACTGCCACCTTGAAAATGAGGTTCCAATAAGTGAGTGCTGGGAGGTGACATGGGGTTCAGCCCTTGCAGCTCCCTCGCTGGCAGGGAGATGCTGTTTCTGGGTGGCTAGTTCTCCCAGCCGAGATTATTTGTATGCCTGTTTTCGAACCTCAGTTTCCTCAGCTGAAGCAAGTGAATCGTACCCTTTCTGGCCTGTGAGATAATGCACGCCGACGCTCCATGGAGAGGCTTATGGTGCCTGCTTGTGGATTCTAATTGATTCCAAACATCCAAGCCCCAGGGAGTGGGCTGGGGGAGGCTGGCTGGGAGAGCTGAGCTGCCTGCATAGCAGAAGCTGATGTGGGTGGCTGAGCCAGCAATTTCCCCATGCCAGAGAGTGAGAGCCATAGATTGGGCCCCTTGTCCCTAAGACCCCACCCCGGAAGGGACCCTGGACTGGGAGGAAGGCGAGTACAGAGAGGGGCAGGGCCAGAAACATAGACCCCCTTTTCATCCCAGCCTGAAGTGATGCGGGGCATGACAAAGGACGCACAGACCTGGCTCCCAGCATCACTTCATCCTACCGCACCCCACCCCTCCTGCAGCCAACTTCAAACGCCTCTGGGCTAGACAACTAAGGAGGTGATGGATTGGTGTTAGGCGACAGCCTTTGAGAGTCACTCCCACACACCCAGTAAAACAAAATCCACCCTTTCTGTGCATTTTGCTGAGCCTAGGTGTTCTCTGGCTTCCTATTGTCTGTGGGTTTTTTGCTCCAGAAGTTTTTTGTCGTGATCGTGAACCAAAGCCTGTGTAGTGAGAGGAAGGGCGAGGCGGTGAGAGGGGCAGGGATGTCAGGGGGAGGTGTTGGGGAACGAGGCCTCACGTTTCCCTGGGAAAAACGGATGTCCATGGTTGGGTCCCCCAGAAGCAAAACCTGGGGAAAGGATTTGAAGGCGAGTGATATATTTAGGAGGTGATCTCAAGAAGTACCAGTGGAGAACGGGGGCAGCGAGAGTGGGAGGATAAGAAAGCTAGCCCGAGATGCATAGTTGGCAAAGTTACTGTGGGCAAGAGAGACGCCAGCCTGCCGGGGTCGACGTGCCAGAAGCCAAGGTCAACATGCACCACCTATGAGGAAAGGGGACTGAGTATCTTACGTCCCTTCCCATCCATCGCTGGCTGAGGGTCCTTCCTAGAGCATTAATTCCACAGCCTTCCTGACCACCCCCATCCTAGAGTGGGGAGTCACATATACTGAAGCTGGAAGCATCGAGGGCAGGGTGTCAACAGCATCTTCTACACCAGGTAACCTGTAAAATGGCCCGGAGAGGTGGCCGGTGCCGGATTTACAATATCTACTTTAGAAGTAAGGTCACTGAGGCTCAGAGAGGCAAAGAACTTGGCCCACTCCCGTGTAGCTGGGGAGATGCTTTAAAATGAAGATGACCTCTCTTCCAGGCTCCAGTGCAAACTGACCTTCTCCCCCAACCTGTTCGCTGCTCATCCCATCCCAGGAGAAATTCCCACGATCCCGTCTGGACTTTGGTCAGGATGCTTGTCGCACAGCACTGTGATGATCCTTGCACCTGTCTCCTCTGACCCGCTGAGGGCTGTTTGTAAAGTGTCCGACACATCACAGGGACTCAGCAAATGCTCCTTTCCTCTCCTTGCTCCCTGCAGCCTCCTGTCACCAAGAGCCAGCACGGTGCATAAGACATGTGAGTGAGCGACAAAGTAACTCCGGAAATGACTCTGTCCTCCGTGTGTCCACATCGCAGAGGGAGAAGGACTCGGTCTCCCTCTTCATGCAGGAGGAGTAGACACATGGCATCCCAGGCAGGGGAACTGGTTGTGCAAAGGCATGTTTTGAGGGAACCCCAAGGAATTGTGTATGTGCAAGAGGGGATTAGGGAGGGGGGAGGCTGGGGAGGGGAGCAGGAACCAGACCAGGAAGGTCTCCAGGCCAAGGAATGGCATTGCTGTAAATGCACAAAAAGGTCTTTTCCAAAATTTAATATGAGCCATCAGGACTTTGGGTGGCAGAGGACAGGAGTCACCAAAGCTAGGAAGAAGGAGATACAGTGCTAGAATCCTGAGCTAACAGCAAGTCCAGAGCTGGACGTTTCTGTCCGCAATGACCACTTTGGGGTTCTTAGGTAGCCAAACCTACCAGCGTACCACATTCTAGGAGGGAAAGGGACGACTAAGAACTGTGTCATGGTCATTCAAAGCTTGAAAAGGGAACTAAGGACCAAGGAAACAGAACTTCATAATAGGGGAAGTCAACACTCAGCAGCAGCCTGGGAGAGCTTTAAGTCCCTGAAAATGATGACAAAAGACTCAAATCAGCCTTGTTCCCAAAAACTCTATTGAATCCGAAGCACAGATCAAAAACCAATTTTTAATAAAAAGTTACATTTACTTTATTTTTCTGATAATTAGGTGATATGCATCCATTGCAGAATATGGAATATACAGAAAAACACGTCAAAGTAAATAAAAATCACAGCTAATTCCACAAGGAGATTTTCTTCTCTTCTTTTTTAATTGCCACATATATCGTATAACTTTTCCCAAAATTGAGATTATGACATAAACACAGTTTTTGTTAGACCCTTTCGCTATTTAACAATATATGACAAACATTTTACCCATGTCATTAACTATCAATCTATATTCATTTAATAGTTGCACAATATTTCCATCAAATGGACACCAGACCTGATTGCTCAATCCTCCTCATTGCTGGACATTCAGATTGTTTGCAGTTTTTCACCAGTATCTATAAGTGCAGTGAACATTCTTCTACACACAACATTTCCTTAGGACAAAATCTCTGGGAACAAGATTACCAGATCAAAAGGTACGAACGTTTTTCAGGCCTCTAAATTGCCGCTCAGAAGACCCACCCTCCTGGAGCCGACCAGGCTAGCCTTATCCCATTCAGTATGACATCTTGGCCACATGTGACTACTGACATGTAAATGAATTAAAATCAAATCCAATTAACAACTCCCTTCCTCAGTCTCGCCAGCCAACTTTCAAGTGTTCAAGAGCCACTCATGCTAGTGGCAACTATGTTGAATGGCACAGATATAAAACTTTCCATCACAGCAAAGGCTCTGTTGGAGAGAGCTGGCTGCTTTAGACTCTAGAGAGGACAAAAAGACAATCACAAAATAAATCAGCCAGTGGTGCATTATCTTAGAGGGAAATATCTGCCACTGGAAAAGACAGAGTGAGAAAGTCAGGGAGGATCCGGGTGGGGAGAGTTTGCCATTTGGATATGATGGTCAGCAAAGGGTCTCTGATAAAGTGACATTTGAACGTGACCCACAGGAATAGTAGGTAAAAAAAATGTGGATTATATGAGAGACGAGAGTTCCAGGCAAAGGGAACAGCAAGTGCAAAGGCCCTGAGGTAAGTGTGCCTGGCATGTTCAAAGAACAACAAGACAACGAATGTGGCTACAGCAGAAAGAGAGTCAGAAAGAGACAGGAGATGCGGCCAGAGAGGTGACACTGTGAGATCGTGCAGGGCCTTGTAAAGCCATGACAGCGACTTTGGCATTTACCCTGAGACTGGACCGATTGCAGAGTTTCGAGGGGAAGAATGCTATTATCTGATTGACAGTTTACAAAGTACTTTGCTAAAATGAGGGGAGATCATAAGGGCCAGGGCAGATGCTAAGAAACCAGCAAGGGGGGTGATACCACAATCCAAGGGACAGATAGTGGTGGCACCAGCCCCAGTGACGGTGGTGGCAAAAGGGGGTCAGATTCTGGCTATAGCTTGAAGGTGGAGCCGACATGGTTGCAAACAAGTCTTAAGGTCTAGAAAGAACAAGCACAGTGATGTCATATATCACTGGTGAGTCTGGAGGGGCAGCCTCTCCAAGGAAACACCTTGGAGCCAAGAGCTGAGATGTGAGTAGGAGTTAATTTGGTAAAGATTTCACAGAGTCTTTGCACAGTCTTCTACAGCTTCCTGACATGGAGAGGGGCCAAGGGAAGGAAATGGAGGTGGAAGAGGCTGGTTTCTCTCTTGGGAAAGAGGGGAAACTTTGCTACGAAGAGCTGGGAATAGCCCAAGAGTCATGTGGTGTTGGGTATGTATCTGCAACCCCAACAGCTTTGCTGTTTGTCATAGATCAGTTAGTGGGTAGATTGCTTCGGCTGGAAATGGAGATTTAGACAATGCCAGAGCGGATAATGGTGCCCGAATGCTGTCAGGCGCTAATCAGGACTCAGCAATGACTCTGCTGTGCAGATTGAAGTGCGGCATTTGGAGTTATTACTCAAGGCTTGTCTCTGCAATTAGATGATTGCATAACCTTAATATGATCAATCTTGCCGGATGTGAATTGTGCAGCTGTAACCACAAAATAAGGTGGCATTTCTGTTTTCTTGTTGAACACAAACATTATATATGCGCAAGTCATAATTTTATAACAGTCGCTTTTGGCAAGAAACAGCTTTGTCAGTCAGAAGATGCAGTTGAGAAAAAAATATATATATATGTATGTGTGATGCAAGTGCTTAAAGAGACGGTCATAATGTCAGGCTTCGCCTTGGGAAATATTGCTTTGCGGGTTTTGCTTCTCTCTCTCTCTTTTTTTTTTTCCTTTGTACACATCAATTTTGAGGCCAGGAAGTTGGGAAACTTGGAGCCTGTATTGAGCCCTCCCGGGACAACACAGCTTTGCACTTGCACAAGCTCCACGTTGAGAGTCAGAGGGAATCAGCTAGATATTCATCAGCAATTGCACAGCACACCCCGTTCATCAAGCCTCATTGTTCGGTGGGGACGTGAGCTGCGACTTAGGCTCTTCAGATTCAAGATCCTTGCAGAAATCTTAGCCCGCCCCCCAAGGCCCGGCTGGAGGGACTACAGGGACACAGCCCTCAAATGCCCCCTGCACCTCGCAGGCTCAAGGCGTGCGGAAGGGGATGAAACAGTGAGGGGACCCGAGTCGGTGATGCCGAGATGTCTCCTCCTTCTTTGACCCAGTTTTCAGGAGGCACAGAACCCTGAGAAAGAAAAAAGAAAACCTGGAGATTAAACACCATTTAGCTGTAGGTCAGAGCTTATTCTCGTGAAAGGAGGAAGAGACAGAAAAACAGAGATGGAAAGAAGAGGGCAAGGAGATATAGATAAGAAAAGCAAGTGTCAGGAGATGGAACCTGTGGACCGAATGGGTAAACGCCTAAGATTATGGCAGAGAGAGTCTGAGTGTGTATGTACTACCAATAGCATCTGACCAGGGCTATAATTTTATAGCTACAACTAACAACAAAGCAAGTGTGCCAGCCCGAGTTCCCCAAGAGGCAGACATTGAGATGGAGGTTTGGATGCAGGACGCTTACTGGGGAGTGAACTTGGGGTCTGTACCTGTGGAGGAGGGAAGGCATCAGGAGTGGGCAGAGAGACAGGCTGCAATGCAGTCACCCCGGCACGGTCTTAGCTGGCCACTGTGGAGCTCTGAAGCTGGGACAACCCTGAAGGGGCCAGGACTTCATGGCCCCCTACTGACAAGTCATAGGATGTGGGCTGCCCCGGAAAGGGGGTGTGACCTTGCATAATGGGACGCTCTTCATCCAGAGTAATTTCTGGAGAGGGCTGACAACCAAGAGCCAGCTGCTGACAATTTCCTTGGCAGCTGGTAGTCAGTCCTTGGGTCCTGAAGGGTGTCTAGGCAGTAGGACAGAGCATTGCCAATCCCAAGGAAATGATTTGAGGGCAAAGAAAACTAAAGTCGGCTGGCAGCCAGAGACTGCCTTAAGGTGAGAGAGAATCAGGTGTGAGCCAAGAGGCTGGTGTTCCTGATGGGTGAGCCAATGAGATTCCGGTTTCCAAGCCAGAGGCAGCCTCAGCTTGGGTCCCTCGATTCAAAGCTCCTGTTCCCCCAACCAAACAACTGTCTCAGACCTTTGCCCAATGGCCAAGCTGAGTGAGAACAAAACTCTAGGAGGCGAGGTGGGGTCTGAACAGGAGAGACCCTACAAGCCAACATCATCATCTGACAGCTTATATTTGCAAATCACCCCTTGTGCAAGGCTATATTCTGAACACCATTAGTGAGCTGTCATTGTCGATCTGCAAGACAGTCTTACACTGGTCCACTAGAGAAACCTTACAAAGGTCCGCTGAAGTCAGAGGCACGTTTGGGCTCCCCCATCTCCATGGATGGGCCCCCAACATCCCTCTCCAGCCCATGCTTCCCTCCAGATGCACGAATTCATTCTCCTAATGGTTGCTTCAGCTTGGACATCTACAGGACTCTCAAACTCACACATCCTAAATTTCCCTGCTCGTCAAAGCTGGACATCCCTGTCTGTTCCGTGTTCCAGTAAATAACACCAGCGCCTACCCCATTGTACGGGGCAAAACATGTTGCCCTTCACTCCTGGCTCACACCTCACTTCCAACAATTCCTTCCTAAGTCTAGAATCCACCCACCTCTCCCCATGCCCAGTCAGCTTCCCTTATCTCCAGGAAGCAAGTCTCCTAGTGAAACTGACTTTCCTCCCCCACTTCTGTATTGGCCCCCATCGTGTTCAGGGTCAAGTTCAAATGCTTTCCTACAGCAAAAGTATCTCTGAAGTCTCACCTGTAGATGTTCTGTCTGTCTCTACCCCCCTTCGCCCCTCCCTCTGCCTATGCACATACATGTGATTTACACTCTATCTCGATTCTGTCTGGCTGGGTAACCACATGTAGCCATTGGGCACTTTGAAATGTGTTAGTGACCAAATTCATCTGTGCTGTAAGTATTTCAAACATTCAGTGCGAATACAAAGAATGTAAAATATCTCACTGATAATTCTTTATTGGCTCCATGTTTAAATGATAAGGTTTTAGCTCATTCATAATCATATGTGGTTAATTAATTTCACCTATTTTTTTTTTTTTGGTTTGTTCAATGTTGTCACTAGGAAATTTCAAAGTGCATGTGTGGCCCACATTATGTAGACAGGACATTGGGCTCCAGCCCATGGACATTGGAAAACACCCTCACGCTCCACCAATGTCAAGGAGCAGAGGCCAGGAAACTTGTCCTGTCTAAGAATTTCAACTGACCTAAAGTAAAGAATTATATTTTGGGGCTTTCATCACTGTCTTTGTGCAATTAACAGGTAGCCATCAATGGGGCCTTCATTTTTCAGGTACTAGTAAGCCCTGGGCAGCTTCAAAGCAGAAAGAACCAAGACGGGCTGAAGAATATCCTGGACATTCCCCACCATGAGCCCAGGAAGCTGTGCAGCACATGTAGATATTAGGACAAAAACTATGCAGTTCTGCCCCTGAGCATCATCAGCGGTTCAGGTAGAAGAGAGCTATGCGGGCATGTGTGCAGATTTCACAGCAGAGAGAGGGGATCAGTGTCCACAGATCAAGGATATGGGGGGTACTGAATAAAGAGAATGACCTTTTATTTCAGAAAAAAAGAAGGAAATAGGCTCAGTGCCTGTAGCTCAATGGTTAGTGCCCTGGCCACGTGCACCAGGGGTGGTGGGTTCGAACCCAGCCTGGGCCTGCTAAACAACAGCAACAACAATAACAAAAAAATAGCCAGGCATTGTGACAGGCACTTGTAGTCCCAGCTACTTGGGAGCCTGAGACAAGAGAATCACTTAAGCTCAAGAGTTTGAGATTGCTGTGAACTATGATGCCATAACACTTTACCAAGGATAACATAGTGAGACTCTGTCCCAAAAACAAAAAGGTAGCAAAGCTCAGAAACCCCTTCAAAGTGCCTTTCTTAAGGTTGGTATAGTAGTCTTTCTGGAATTCTCTGGACAGTAGTAATATTTTGCAGAGTTTAAATATTTTCCCCTACCTTGTAATTTCTATCAGGTACCATCGACACGTCTGTAAAGCCTGCTGCACACACTCATAGCCTTGTGTGGTGGGGACGAAAGAAAGCAAGGTGTGGAGGCAGGAAAGGGAAGTCTGGAAGGTATGGAGCAGCCTCGCCCTGATACAGACAGATCTGGACAGGTGTCCCAGACACAGGGGTCCAGGTGCAGCCGGGAGCAGCCAGGGGGAGCACTGGTCAGAGAGCTGCAAATGGATGGAAAACTCAGGAACAGCTGCCAGATAAACCCCGGCTTTCCCAGATTGGAAGAAAATGGTCCTGGAAGGGAGACCAGGTCTTACCCCATCCTGCTGCCTGGGCGGTTCTTCCCTCCCTGGCTACCGCTTTCTCACTTGTCTTCAGGACTGAGCTCAGACATCACCTCCTCCGGGAAGCCTTCCCAGATGCCCTCGTTCTGGTGAGATGTCATTCCCCAGCGCTCCCATGTTTCTAACTCCATCGTCACCGTCTATCCACTTGACTCACTTCCTCAGCAGTGGACACCGTGAAAGAAGAAGCAGACGTGGCTTACCCTTGTCATCCCAGTACCCAGTTCAGGCCATAACACATAGTAGGTGCTCAGCAAACATCAGCTGAACAAATGAATGGTATCAGACAGATGTTGGATGCAAGAGTGACATCCTATTCCTTAAGTCCTATCTGAGGTTTAGCACACTCTGGCTCCAAGAAACTTCTGGTTTCTTGCTTGACCATCTTCAGTTTCAAAAAATAACTCCTGACCTCACCAAAGCTCTAGGACAGGAGGAGATGGTGGGCATATGTTTGGGGGGCCTCTGATGAGAGAGTTTTTCCTAATTCTCCCATCATTTAAACAAACTGGGATCCTGATTGATAGAAGAGCCGTTTTTACAAAGACTGGGAAAAATGGCTTTTAATATCAGTTTTTAAGGAAGAAAGTATGGCCCCTATAAACTGTTAAACTTCACTTTATTGACCATAAATCTGTATTTTGCTCAATGCAAAAGTTTTTCATCTTGTACAGAAAAATGCTGAAGCAGCGACAACTGCCGAAAACAAGAAGTTTTCTCTTACGAACAATTTATATGAAAAAGTTATTGGATTTCTGGTTAGGGAGGCCAGGCCAGGCATCTGGCGGCTCTCACCCCCACCCCCAGCAGGGCCAGGCCAGCGGGTGCTAGATGTGACCCATTGCTGAGCAATGTCAAGAGAAAATTAACCAACTGTAAGTCTATTAAGTTGTGGGCACCAGGGATTTCAGAGCCTGGAGCAAAGACGTGTTTCTCCCTGAGGACCTTAAACTGAGGCTTTCTTTGCTTTTTGTGCAGCCAGCATTTCCCAGGAAGGGAAGAAAGAGCTGCCTTTGAAGAGCATCTACTATCTAGTAGGTGCTTGCACAATTATTGTCTCATTTCATTGTAAGAGGTAGGCTTTGTCAGCTCCATTTTATAAATGAGCAAGTGCAAAATTAGAGAGGTAAATTGATCCAGAGCCTCACAGCTTTGGAAGTTACTAATTTATTTCCCTGAGCCTCAGTTTCCCCATATGTAAAATAAAGCTGGATGTACCTGGCCCAGGCCTGGTACAGAGTAGATACCCAGGAAATGTTTGCTTTCTTCCTGGAGTCAGGGAAGGGCAAAGAAGATTTTGAACTCAAGGCTCGGTGACTCTAAGAGCCACCCTTTGTCCCCTGCAGAAGTTGCCTCTTTACGAAACCAGTTGCCTTAAGTGAGACAATTGTACCTCCTGTGAAAAACATGGGGAAAAGAGCAATATTCTCACAAAGAAAGTCAACTCGTCATAAACCATGTGCACTTTTGAAAATGACCTGGCAGCTGCCTTCAAAGTACCTCCTCCTCTAGCTTTGAGAGCCAAGAATTTCCCTGTTAGAGTTATATACTCTTGAATTAAGGTATTAACTCATGTTAAACTGAAAATATTCTTGGTTGAGCTAACATATTTTTTAAAAATCATAGTATCAGAGCTGGAAAAAAGCCCCAGAAGGATCCAGTCCGTGAAGAGCATGCAGAGTTTGTCCAGTGAGCCCAGTCCTGCCAATTACTTGATGGCTGGAGGGTTGAGAAAGATTCTGAGATAAAATCTAGGCTCAGAGGAGGAAAGTATAGTCTTCTATTAGCAAGGTCTGCTTTAAGCAGGAAAGCAACTTGGCAGAGAGGCTTCTGGAAACCTCTTTAAGGGTCTCCTAACTTCCACTCTCCCTTCCTCTTGCCACCCAAATAAAGTTGCCAGAGAGGGCAGCACCTGTGGCTCAAAGGAGTAGGGTGGCAGCCCCATATGCCGGAGGTGGTGGGTTCAAGCCCAGCCCCGGCCAAAGACTGCAAAAAAAAATAAAGTTGCCGGAGTAACCTTCCCAACATAGAGATTCCATCATCCCCCAGTTCAATACTCTTCAACTTACCCATCAGACAAAATACAAAACCCTTTGCTGTTGTGCCCAGGAGTTCCACAAAGACCACACTGTCGAACAAGCTGAATTCATAGTGGAATCCCTTTATTGAAGAGTCAGCTGGTAACTGCCTCAGTATCCTAACATGGGGATTCTGAGAGCAGCCCCGACTGCTTAAGGGGTCAGGTTTTTAAGGCTTGGTCTGCATCCTGGTTGGCACGCAGGCTGTCCAGGTACATTGGGGTGGGGTTGCAAGCAAGCATTGTACAGAAGCAGAATTTTGCAGTTAGTTAGCCATATGTCATACATTTTTGTTTTCAGTACCTTCCCTCCATACAGCTTAGTTTCAGTAATTTCTTCTTGGTATCTTTTAAAGGTCAGTCCAGGGACAGTTGATACTTCCTGGTCTGTTTCCCAAGGAGATAGCCAAGCAAGAAACTGGGAGTGAACTAGAAGCAAGCAATCAATTAGTACTTTCTCATTCATCTCGGGGCTGAACCAGACTTATTTCATCTCTTTTTTCTTAAAGCTTACAATCCAGAATTTGCCACTATAGCCTAGACCTAACATCATGGGCTCCTCTCTCTCTCTCGCTCTCTCCTCCCCTTCTACTATTTTTCACAAATGTTTTATAAAATTTATTGTAGAAAACATTCACATATTTTGTAGAAGCCACATGGGTCTCAGGTTTTACATGTGAGAAGGTGTCACTGTGAAGCCAATTTCCCTGACAGATAAATAGCTATTCAGATTATCTATTTTTTTATGTGCATTTTGGGAAGCTCTGTCTTTAAAGAAAGTTGTCTCTTTCATCTAAGTTGTAGAATGTAGTGATGCATAATCGTTCATAGCATTTTCCTACTGTCATTTTAATGTCTGAGGGACGCCCACTTTTTGAGTTCCTATTCTGGCTAACGGTCTATTAATCTTATTAGTGTAGTCAAAGAACCGGGTTTTGGCACCATTAACTTTTCTCTATTTTTCTGTTGATTTTTTAATTGATTTCTGTTCTTATATTTATTATTCTTCTGCTTACTTTGGGTTAATTTACTTTTCTTTGTATGGAAACTAACATCATAGATTCAAGAATGTTCTTGTTTCCAACATAAGCATTTAATGCTATAAATTTTCCTCTAAGTGGAAAATTTAGCTGTGTCCCACAGCTTTCATTTTCATTTCCATTCAGTTTAAAATATTTTATTTTTAAAATTTCTTCTTTAATCTATGAGTTATTTTTGAAGTGTGTTCCTTAATTTAAAGTATCTTGGGATTTTCCAGGTATCTTTCTGTTATTGATTTCTGGTTTAATTCCATTGTGGTCAGAGAATATATTTTGTATCGTTTCAATTTTATGAAATGTATTTAAACTTCTTTTATGACCCAGAACATGGTTATCTTGGTGAATATTTTGTATACTCTTAAAAAGGATGTGGTATTCTGTTAATCTTAAGTGATGTGTTTAATAAATACCAACTAGGTCAAGTTGGTTGATTATGTTAAGATCTTATGTCTTACTTTCTATTTATTCTACCAATTAATGAGAGGAGAGTATTGAATTATCCAGCTATAACTGGATTCATCTATTTCTCCTTTCAGTTATATTAGTGTTTGCTTCAAATGTTTTTTTTTTTTTTTTTTGAGATAGAGCCTCAAGCTGTCACCCTGGATAGAGTGCTGTGGCATCACAGCTCACAGCAACCTCCAATTCCTGGGCTCAAGTGAGCCTCCTGCCTCTGCCTCCCAAGTAGCTGGGACTACAGGCGCCCGCCACAATGCCCGGCTATTTTTTGGTTGCAGCTGTCATTGTTGTTTGGCGGGCCCAGGCTGGATTCGAACCCGCCAGCTCAGGTGTACGTGGCTGGCGCCTTCACCCGTTGAGTCACAGGCACCGAGCCTGCTTCAAATATTTTAAAGATTTTTTATTAAGTGCATACACATTTAGTATATTGTTGTATCCTCTTAAAGAATAGATTCCTTTATTGTTATTAAATGGCTCTTTTTTTTTTTTTTTTTTTTTTTTTCTAAAATTATTCTGTGGTATAAATGTTTTTATCTCCCCAAAATTCTTATGTTGAAACCCTAGCCCTGACAATCGTGGTACTAGGAGGTGGGGCCTTTGTGGCCTTGAAGTGACCAAGTCATAAGAGCAGAACTTTCATGAAGGGGATTACAGCCCTATAAAAGAGGCCCAAGGTAGCTCATCCATCCCTTCCACTATGTGAGGACACAGTGAGAAGGCGCTGTCTATGACCCAGAAAATGAGCCCCCACTAGACTGGATCCTCCAGTGCCTTCATGTTAGACTTCCCAGCTTTCAGAACTGTGAGAAATAAATTTCTGCTGTTTATATGCTGCCTAGTTTATGGTATTTTGCTATCACATCCCAAACAGACTAAAACATATCCCTTGCACTGAAATACACTTTGTGGATGTTTTATAACTACTCATCTTTCCTCTGATTGCTGTTTGCATGATATAACTTTCTCCATCCTTTTAATTTTAACTTAAATTTCTTTATTTTAAAATGTACTTCTCATAGAGAACATATTGCTTTTTTAGTTAATTTTATCATCTCTGCCTTTTAGTTGGAGTGTTCAACACATCGACATTTAATATTATCAATATAGATGTGTTTAAATCTACCATATTTCCATTTTTTCTATTTGTCCCATCTGTTATTTGTTTCCTTTTACTTTTTTTTGAATAATTTTATTAAATCATAATTGTGTCCATTGGTGCAATCATGGGGCACAATGTGCTGACTTCATATTCAATCTGAAATATTTTGGTTGTACTGTTAAACATAGCCTTCATGGCATTTTCTTAATCACTATATAAAGACATTGATATTCTACATTTAATAAGTTTCACCAGTACCCTGCTAGGATGCACCATAGGTGTGATCCCACCAATTGCCCTCCCTCCACCCATCCTCCTCCACCCCTCCTCTCCCCTTCCCTTTTCCCTATATCCTTTTACTTTTTTCTGCCTTATCTTGCATTAATTTAATACTTCTTATCACTCCATTTTATCTTTTTGATTTGCTTTAGTTAGCTCATTGCTAAACTTCTTTTATTTATTATTTTTTTCTTTTAGTGGTTGCACTAAGGTTTAAAATATCTCGTTTTTAAATTATTGTGATGTACATTCAAATAATTTTAAATCACCTTATGTAAATTTTTTTAGAACTTTATAGCAGAAGGCTTCCATTTCTTTAGTCCATCCTCTACGGGCTTCTTATCTTCATTTTACTTTTATATGTTATGTATTCTAAACCCTACAATTCATTGTTATTATTTTTAGAAAGTTAATTACTTTTTAAGGAAATTTTTTAAGTTAGAAAGTCATAGTTGCCTTTTTTTGGTGACCTTTATTTCTCTATGTAGATTCAAATTTTCATCTGCTATTTTTTCACTTCTTCCTAAAGAACTTTCCTTCACTGAAGTTAGGATGGTGATAAAATCTCTCAGCTTGGTTTACCTAGGGTAGAAAGTCTTTATTTTCATTTGTTTCACTAGATACTTTTGCTGGGTATAAAATTCTGAGTTGAAAGTTTTTTGTTTTTTTCTTTTAGTCCTTAAAGATATTGTTCCACTCTCTTTTAGCTTGCATGATTTTTGACAAGAAGTCTGACATAATTCTTATGTTTGTTTCTTCACGTAAAATGTATCTTTCTTTCCTCTGGAAAGAAAAGGGGATAATAATCTTTATCATGCGTACATGGCCAGTAATAGTCCATGCTTCCCTCAGCCCCATATACATGTATTAAGACCATTCCCAGCCCTGTATGAGCTATGAAGATCATTCCTTTCTAGTGGAATTTTTATGAAATCAAAATCTCAATATCTCTCCCTCTCCATCCACATACCCCCTGCACTCTCTCTCTTTATCTGGTATTTTATCCCTGAAAATTCTAACAAACTTGGTATCCCTGAAATGTAAACTCTATCTTCTCAATTCAGTGAGTTCTCCGTAATCTGCCTGGGTTTTGTTTTCTGAACTAGCTTGAAACCATCTCCTGCAATGAGCTGGAGCAATCATAACACTCATCTCATTTGCTTCCCTTCTAGTAAGGATACTGTCCTGTACTATGTGATATCTGAAGTCAGAAAATTTTGTTTTATTTGGATGTTTATTTAAGGCAAGAAAATTAATCCAGTTCTATCATGACCAGAAGTCAAAATCCCCAGGAGGATATTTCAAGGCAACATTAAACAAGAAAAGATGGACAAAGTGAAATGAAATACAAAGAGAACAAAATAAATAATTAATAAACATTTGTTCAGCTAAAATGAACCAGTCAGTGACTAAAATCAATTAAATTCTTCATTGGAAGAAATAGCCCCTGCCTAAAACACGATGAAAAAGGAGAGTGAGAAAGCAAAGAATCATGACTTTGAATAAAGTCTTTTAGGGAAAATAGAAATGTCCACGCTTATGATGAGATCTAGAATCATAATATCTGACCAGAATGCATAGTCAACTATGGAAAGAAGCTAGTTAAAGAGAAAGGAGAAAGCAATGAAAACTTAATTGTGTTGAGTCATTAGACTGTGAATACCAACAATGTAGTGTTTCTGCTTCCATTTTTCCCTCCCATATTTATCACAGGCATCACTATTCAACTACGACTATCACACCACCAAGCCTAGAGGCTGCCTTAGAACACACATCTACACAGCATTATAAGCAGCCTCTACTTATTGATCACAGTTCGCCTCTAAGTGGAAATCCATCTTTCTTACCAGTTTTAAGCACCTGAATGCTATTTTCATGTGTGTCTTGTTGGCTTAGTGGGGAGGAAAAATGTAAATAAAAATCTCTGGATAGGCTCAGCACCTGTAGCTCAGCGGCTAGGGCACCAGCCACATACACTGGTACTGGCGGGTTTGAATCTAACCCGAGCCTGCCAAACAACAATGACAACTCCAACCAAAAAATACTTGGGCATTGTGGTGGGTGCCTGTAGTCCTAGCTATTTAGAAGGCTGAGACAAGAGAATAGCTTAAAGCCCAAGAGTTTGAGGTTGCTGTGAGCTGTGATGCCACAGCACTCTACCAAGAGAGACAAAGTGAGACTCTGTCTCAAAAAAAAAAAAAAATCTCTGGATAATCAAACATAAATATATATATTCTTTAATACTCAATATATCTACATAACATTTACATATGTTTGCATAAATATTTACTTATACTTACATAATATTTCTGTAATCAAAAACATGTTGGGATCAAATGAGGTAAGAAATGGAAAAATACCCCGAAAAGTGTAAGGTTCCCTACTTTAAATGACAATACGCTAAGACCTGTCATTCGCCATCTGCTGAGATTCAGGGAATCTGTGATCTGTCCTAGATTTCTGATGAAATTTGGTATCTACTTCACTTCTAATCTCACATACAACTTAGGATGATACAACTTGATCATATACTTAGGATGACGAACTATTCTGGGTTGCCTGTCATGAGGATTCATGGGATGCAGAAATATTAATGCAAATACCAGGAATGTCCCAGGCAGACCAGAACAAGATGGTCATCCCAGCTGAAGGGACAGAGCAAATTCAACAATTCTCACCTCCCTGGGATATAGGACATGGGAAAAATTAAGAACCCAAAGGACATTGACTTTAACACTGTGCACATCTCCACCCAATACTCAGAGACCCTAGTCCCAGATGCCCTTCTTTCCTACAGGACCTCAGACAGTTTACACCATGCCCCCTCTCCTGCTGCTTCTGCCCTGCCTCCCCACACATTGAAGCTCTTCTACTCCTCCCAGTCTAGAGCATTACCACCCACCCCAACCAATGAATACAGCAGTTTTAAGCTTCCAAAAGTCAGTTGGATTCATCATATTTCTACCAGATTTCTCTCTCATCATTAACCTTTTCCCCTCCACAACATTTTTTTTTGTAACAAAGCAGAGGAGAAAGAAATGAATGAAAAATTTTAAACGGAACACTTGTTTTATAACAGTCCCTGTGCTGGTTGCTTTGATATGGGCAAAAGATAAATGAAACATAGCCCAACCCATAAAGAATTCAGAGTTGGGGCTCAGCACCCATAATTCAGTGAGTAGGGTGTTGGCCACATACACTGAAGCTGGCAGATTCAAGCCTGGCCTGGACCTACTAAACAACAACAACAACTGCAACCAAAAAATAGCTGAGAGTTATGGTGGGCACCTGTAGTCCCAGCTACTGGGGAGGCTGAGGCAAGAGAATCACTTAAGCCCAAGAGCTGGAGGTTGCTGTGAGCTGTGATGCCACAGCACTCTACTGAGGGCAACATAGTGAGACTCTGTCTCAAAAAAAAAAAAAAAAAGAATTCAGAGTTGGAAGCATAGGGAAGGGGAAGAAGCTGGATAGCACCTAAACAATTATAATAGTATAGTAGGCAATATTTATGAAGCGCATACTCTGTGTAGTCGATGCTATTCCATGTCCTTCAAATGCATTATTTCCTTTAATCCTCACAACCAGCCCTAGGACATGATGTACTACTATCATTATTCCTCATTTTCTACTTGAAGAAGGTCAGCTTATGCAGGTTAAATCATTTGTTAATATTTACAGTGCTAGCTGGGGCTGGATTTGAACCTCAACTTACCACAAAAGTCTGTGTTCTACTTTAACTCAATCCAAACAAAATGTTGTGGAAACTTAAAGGAGAGAAAATGCTCTCTCTACCTGGTAGGTGAACAAGCAGGAAGGACTCACAGAAGAGGTGACTTTTGAGTTATATCTTTAAGGGTGGAAAGTTCACCAGACAGACAAAAGGAGTCATTGACTCATGAGAGAATTCCCAATATCCAGAGTGCAAGTGATTTTCTAGCACAATGCTTTAGCTATGGATGCATATGGGGGAGGGTGTATGATAGGGCCAGAGAAGGGGGCAGGAGTCAGTTCTTCAGTTCCTGTGCACTTCCTTCCAACCCAGGAAGTGATGGGGAGCCATGGAAGGATTTTAGGCAGAGAAGTCACGTGATTGAATTTGAAGTTTAGAAAACTTGCTATAGCAGTGCTGGATTTGGGATGTGGGGATCTGAGAGCTGCAACAATTATCTGAGGAAGAGGTGATGAAGAAATGAATTAAAGTAAGGACATGGGAATTAACAGATTCAAGAGAGATTTAGAAAGTCCCTGGGCTGCACCTTGTGCCTGATTGGACTTGGAGAGTGAAAGGCAGGGAAGATAGAAAGATGGGAGTGAAAGAATTCCTAGCTGAAGAGAACAAGTGGATCATGGTGCCATTTGATGTGAGGTTAAACAGAGGAAGAAAAGCAAAGTTAGAGAAAAAGGTGGCACTGGTTTTAGGTAACTACGAGATACCCAAGAGGAGGTGTCCAATAGGGTACCTCTCACGGGATATGGGATAAGAGTTCAGGAGAGAGGGTGGAACTGAAATCTCCTACTGAAGATGAGATCCGTAGGGACATTTGAGCAGTGCACTCCCATGTCCGACGTTAAAGTGCACCTCCATGAAATAACAAGCAGGACCCCAAGACCCTGCTCCCGCTGTCACATTTTTCATATTCTTTCAGCTGTCCAATGGAAAATGGAGTGTAGTCACTAAAACTTCAATGTTTTATTAAGAAATTTGAAGAAATCCAGAATTTCTTCATCACATGTCTGTGATGCTTTTACTTCCTTGCATCCTCACAATTCTAGTAACTTTTAGTGAGCAAAAAAATAAGTCAAGGGGAATTAACATGGATTTAGCAATTATCATAGGCAGGGAATCACCCCCCACGAACTTTACACATGAGTTAACTTATTCAGTCCTTGCAACAGTTATTCAGTCTTATTTCCCCATTTTACAGATGAGAACTTTAAGGCTCAAAGAGGTGACTTGACTTCTCTCAGGTCACAAAGCAAATAAGTTGCTCAGGTATGTTTTGAACTCAGATCTCTTACCCCAAAGCCTTAACCATGAATGCCATCATGTCTTCCAAATGACATTTTCACTGTTCCATGATGAAATGAACTGAATATTTTATACCCTTGCCTGGTTGTTAACTGCCTTTTCTTGAAATGGACTATTCTTTGAAATCATGCCCTTCGTAGGAGCAAGGGATGTTCATATGATTCTGCCACAAAACGATTGTTCGATTTCTTTTCTTTTCATGTCCTTGGCAAAATAAAAAGTTGGCAAGCACACGTTGGTCCTCAAAATATTCTTCTAACATTTCCTGGTCCATAAAATCCAAAATATTGGAAAGGACTGTAGGACCCAATGCTGAAACCTTGATGTTTTAAAAGGCAGGAGCAGAGATAATTCTGCTCTTCGCTGTGACTGTAGGAATCCTTGCTCTCCCTGCAAGAGCCACTTCATACCTGCCATTCCAGGGCTCACACCAGAATGAGTGGGCAAAAGCCATCGCATGCACCAATGGCTTGCTCTGAACCTGAGAGAGAGAAAAGTCTATCTTCCAAAAGATCATTTTTCAAATTTCATTCCTGGTTGTTAAAACAAAATGGAAAGAATTAAGAGATGAATACTAACATTGGAATTTCACAATGTACCTTTTATATCCTCTCCCACCACTCGCATCCCCCAAACAAGTGCCCAGGAGAAGAGAGGTTTTCTTTAAAATCTTTGAGATCAACAAGCGGACTATTTTGAGATTCCAGGACTGAAGCCTGCTTTTTTCACTTTCCCAGCCCATCAGGCAGGAGCCCAGTGGTACTTATTTCTTCTCCTCAGTCTGGCTGTGGCTTTCTGTGCTCAGAAGGATGTTTTCCCTCCCTCCCTACAGTAGAGTCTATGTCTGTGAAAAGCAAAAAAATGATTGAGACCTACTATGTGCTGGGCACCATGTTAGGCGATTTCAACTACACCATTTCATTTCAACTTTTTCAATATTTTAATTTTTCAACTTTTTAATAATTTTATTAAATCATAATTGTGTACATTGGTGCAATCATAGGGCAGAATGTGCTTCAAATACAATCAGAAATATTTTGATCGTACTGTTAGAGATAGCCTTCATGGCATTTTCTTGATCACTATATAAAGACATTGATACTCTACATTTAATAAGTTTCACCAGTACCCTTTTTCCATTTATTTTTATTGCTTTTCTGATTCCAAAAGTAAAGCAAGTTCATTGTAAAAAA
>CAUYON010069345.1:0-19981 GCA_963573935.1 Arctocebus calabarensis | reverse complement strand
TGGACTCCCCTGAGAAAGGCAAAAACAGCAGAGATCTAGCAAGTGCTTGCATGTGTTCATTCAGTCTAATTCTGCTGGCAGCTGTAAATACAGCAGCAGTGAGATTGCAAATTGGAAAGGCCTTACCTGTGAGCTGTTTGGGTTTTTTTTTTTTTGGACTTGGCACTCAGTTGAACTACCTTGGCAGAACTTGTGCAAAAGTGTGGAGATCTATGAGTATTGTCTAGGGCCCCAGACTGAGCCACCAAGCCAAACAGAGCTACCAGTGTTTGATTGTGGGCTGTGTGGAGCCATTGTGGGAGAACTGCCCTGGCAAGCTCCACCCTCAGGGTCACAGAACAAGCATCAGGTGGGAGCGAGTAATCTAGTGACTGAGCAGCCTAAAGGCAGGGACTGAAAGACCTTGCAGCCTTAGTCCTCAGGGGCATATGGTGAGATAGGTTGTGGCACACTGGGTAAATGGATAGCCACTTAAAGAGTGATCCCAGCGACAAGTGCTATCCTGGGAAGGCTTCTGCTCAGCCCAAGTTAGCAATTTAAGGTGTCTTCTAAGCAGGATGAGGAGGATTTAGGCTCTCAGGGGTTTGAGAAATCATTAGAGGCCTCCAGTCTCCAGTTCGTACCGCCGTATCAGCACTGTGATTAGCATATCATAACCCAGAAGAACACCTGTTGCCCAGACAATATTCAGCAAGATTACATATACTGCTTTGTTTTTGGTTTTGTTTTGGGTTTTTGGTTTTTGTTTTTAATTTCAACATTTTCCCTATAGATTTTTTTCTTTTCTTTCTTTCTTTAATTTCTTCATTTTTCTTAATTTTCTATTGTTGCCTTTATCAACAATTACAACTTCATTTTTGCTAGTGTTTCTACCCCTATTATTTGGTTTTTCCCCTATTTTATCTCATAAAGTTTTCAGTTTGATTGTTTTGGTTTGATTTATTGCATTTTTGTTTTTCCTCTCTACTTGGTGGAGGTGGGGTACTGTGTCCAAATAGGCTGGCTAAGAGCTGCTGACCACCCAACCTGGCACCCCCAGAGGTTGGGGATTCTAAGGTTGGGTCAAAGTACCCTACTGGACACCTATATTGCTCCTGTCCTCCTCTTACTGTGCCCCTCTTCTTTTTGTCAATAGTCACTTCTACCCATCCCTTCTCCATTCTCTTTTTTCTTTTCTTTGCTCTTCTCTTCTTTTTCTTTATTTTTCTCTTTCTTTTTTCCCTTCTTGCTCTTAAATCTTCTCATCCTTCTGGTCCTATACTAAAAAGACTCAACAAAACCCTAGTCCAGAGGCACAGCAACTTAAAGAGCAGGAGGAAGTAAAAGGAAAATTAGGTCAAAGAAACAGATTTTAAAAATCACTCAAGAGGAAGAATCAGCAGAAAATTCCTGGCATCATGAAAAACCAATCCAGAGCAACACCCCAAGGGGACTGTGAGATAGCTACTGCAGAGGATCCCACCAATAAGGAAATAGTTAAAAAAGAGAGAAAGGGAATTTAGAATGCAGATGATGAAAACAATCAAGGAAATGAAAGAAACAATGAAGGAAACTGCTGATAAAGTGGAAAATAACCAAAAGGAAATCCAAAAACAGAATCAATTAAGAGATGAACGATATGAAGAATATAAAAAGGATATAGCAGAGGTGAAGGAACTGAAGGAGTCAATTAGGGAACTTAAAGATGCAATAGAAAGTATCAACAACAAATTAGACCACACAGAAGAAAGAATTTCAGAGGTAGAGGACAAAGTTCTTCAGATAACTCAGATAGTTAAAGAGACAGAAAAGAACAGAGACAAAGCAGAACGTTCGGGACAGAATTACGGGACTCTATGAAGCGTTCAAATATATGAGTTGTAGGTATCCCAGAAGGGGAAGAAGAACGCCCCAGAGGAATGGAAGCCATACTAGAAAATATTATAAATGAAAATTTCCCCCAAATAACCAAAGATTCTGACACTCTCCTTTCAGAGGGATATTGGATCCCAGGTCGCCTCAACTCTAACTGATCTTCCCCAAGACACATTGTGATGAATCTGTCCAAAGTCAAGACAAAAGAAAAGATAATTCAAGCTGCCAGGAGTAAGCACCAGTTGACCTACAGGGGCAAATACATCAGAGTGACTGCAGACTTCTCTAATGAAACTTTCCAAGCAAGAAGACAATGGTCATCTACCTTTAATCTACTTAAACAGAACAATCTCCAATCCAGAATTCTATATCCTGCAAAGCTAAGCTTTAAAATTGATGGAGAAATCAAATATTTACTGATATACAAACATTGAGTAAATTTGCCACAACTAGACCAGCTGTACAGGAAATACTTCAACATTTTCTACACATTGACCATCAGAATGGAACAACAGCAAACTAAGAACTCAGAAATTAAAGGACAGAACCTAACTTCCACACTGATGCAAAGATAAAACTAAGCAATAGATTTTCACAAAATAAGATGAATAGAACACTACCACACTTATCAATTATCTCAATAAATGTTAATGACTTGAATTCCCCACTGAAGAGGCATAGATTGGCTGACTGGAGTAAAAAACACAAGCCATCCATTTGCTGTCTGCAGAAAACACAAATTTTGTCTTCAAAAGACAAATTAAAACTCTGAGTTAAGGGTTGGAAGATAATTTTTCAGGTAAATAGAATTCAGAAGAAAAGAGGAGTTGCAATCTTATTTTCAGATACATGTGGAGTTAAACAACTAAAGTCAAAAAAAGACAAAGATGGTCACTTTATATTAGTCAAGAGGAAAATAAAACAAGAAAACATTTCAATTCTAAATATTTATGCACCCAATTTAAATGCTCCTAGATTCTTGAAACAGACCTTACTCAGTCTGAGCAATATGATATCCTATATCCATAATAACAGGGGACTTTAACATTACTCTTACAGAGCTGGACAGATCCTCTAAACAGAAATTAAACAATGATAGAAGAGACTTAAATGAGACCCTAGAACAACTGTGCTTATAGAACACTCCATCCCACAGATAAAGAATATACATTCTTCTCATCAGCCCAAGGAACATACTCCAAAATTGATCTTATCTTAGGACACAAAACAAATCTCAACAGAATCAAAAGAATTGAAATTTTACCTTGTATTTTCTCAGACCACAAGGAACTAAAGGTGGAACTCAACTCAAACAAAAACATTCAACCCCACACAAAGGCAAGGAAATTAAACAATCTTCTGTTGAATGACAGTTGGGTACAGGAAGAAATAAAACAGGAAATCATTAACTTCCTTGAGTACAACAACAATGAAGACACAAGCTACCAAAACTTGTGGGATACTGCTAAGCAGTTAGAAGAGGAAAATTTATCACTTTAGATGCCTACATTCAAAAAACAGAAAGATAGAGCATCAACAAACTCACAAGCCATCATATGGAATTGGAAAAAGAAGAACAACCTAAGCCTAAACCCAGCAGAAGAAAAGAAATATCCACAATTAAATCAGAGATCAATGAAATTGAAAACAAAAGAATCATTCCGAAAATTAATGAAACAAGGAGTTGGTTTTTTGAAAAAATAAATAAAATAGATAAACCTTTGGCCAGACTAACTAGAAATAGAAAAGTAAAATCTCTAGTAACCTCAATCAAAAATGATAAAGGGGAAATTACAACTGATGCCACAGAGATACAAGAGATCATCTCTGAATAATACCAAAAACTCTATGCACAGAAATTTGACAATGTGAAGGAAATGGATCAATATTTGGAATTACACCCTCTCCCTAGACTTAGCCCAGATGAAATAGAGCTCCTGAACAGACCAATTTCAAGCACTGAGATTACACAATCGAAAACCTTCCCACCAAAAAATGCCCTGGTCCGGATGGTTTCACACCAGAATTCTATCAAACCTTCAAGAAAAAGCTTATTCCCATACCGCAGAAATTATTCCAAAAAAATTGAGGAGGAATCTTTCCCAACACATTCTACAAAGCAAATATCACCCTGATACCAAAACCAGGAAAAGACCCAACTAAAAAGGAGAATTTCAGACCAATTTCACTCATGAAAAATAAATGCAAAAATTCTCAACAAAATCCTAGTAATAGATTACATCTTATCATTAAAAAAATCATACATCATGATCAAGCAGGTTTCATGCCAGGGATGCAAGGCTGGTTTAACATACTCAAGTCCATAAACGTTATCCACTATATTAACAGTAGCAAAAACAAAGATCATATGACCCTTCAATAGATG
Organism: Arctocebus calabarensis; assembly: GCA_963573935.1. Classification (NCBI taxonomy): domain Eukaryota; kingdom Metazoa; phylum Chordata; class Mammalia; order Primates; family Lorisidae; genus Arctocebus; species Arctocebus calabarensis. The sequence goes on along the minus strand of CAUYON010069345.1, from coordinate 15,741 downwards.
CAGAAAAAGCATTCAATAAAATCTAGTATCCTTTTCTAATTAGAACACTGAGAAGTATAGGCATACATTGCACATTTCTGAAACTAATTGAAGTTATCTATGACAAACCCACAGCTAATATTTTACTGAATACAGTAAAACTGAAAGCTTTTTCTCTTAGAACTGGAACCAGACATGATTGTCCTCTGTCACCATTACTATTCAACAGTGCTGGAAGTGCTAGCCAATACAGTTAGGCAAGACGAGGAAATAAAGGGCATCCAAATGGGAGCAGAGGAGGTCAAACTCTCCCTTTTTGTTAACACTATGATCTTATACTTAGAGAACCCCAAAGACTCAACCAAAAGACTCCTGGAAGTCATAAAAAAAATACCGTAATGTCTCAGGATATTAAACAATATCCACAAGTCAGTAGCCTTTATATACGGTAATAACAGTCAAGATGAGAGGCTAATTAAGGACACAATTCCCTTCACCATAGCTTGAAAGAAAATGAAATACCTAGGTATATACCTAACAAAGGAGGTAAGGACCTCTATAAAGACAATTATGAAAACCTAAGAAAGGAAACAGCAGAGGATATTAACAAATGGAAGAACATACCATGCTCATGGCTAGAAAGAATCAACATTGTTAAAATGTCTATACTTCCCAAAGCAATCTACCTATTTAATGCCATCCTTATTAAGATACCAACATCGTACTTTCAAGATTTGGAAAAAATGATTCTGCGTTTTATATGGAACCAGAAAAAAACCCACAAAGCTAAGGCAATTTTTAATAATAAAAACAAAGCTGGGGGCATCACCACACCAGACTTTAGGCTGTACTACAAAGCCATAGTGGTCAAGACAGCATGGTATTGGCATGAAAATAGGGACATAGACATTTGGAATCAAATAGCAAACCAGGAAATGAAACTAACATCTTACAACCACCTAATCTTCAATAAGCCAATTCAGAATACCTTGGGGGAAAAACTCCCTATTCAATAAATAGTGCTGGGAGAACTGGATATTCACATGTAAAAGACTGAAACTGGAAACTCACCTTTCTCCACTGACATAAATTGATTCAAGATGGATAAAGGACTTAAATTTAAGGCATGACACAATAAAAATCCTGAAAGGAAGCATAGGAAAAACACTGGAAGATATCAGCCTAGGGAAAGACTTAATGAAGAAGACTGCCATAGCAATTGCAACACAACAAAAATAAACAAATGGGACTTAATTAAGCTAAAAAGCTTCTGTACAGCTAAGGAGACAACAACCAAAGCAAATCAACAACCTACACAATGGGAAAGGATATTTGCATATTTTGAATCAGACAAAATCTTGATAACTAGGATCTATAGAGAACTCAAATTAATCCACATGAAAAAAGCCCACGATCCCATATATTAATGGGCAAGAGACATGAATAGAACCTTCTCTAAAGGAGACAAATGAATGGCTAACAAACATATGAAAACATGCTCATCGTCCCTAATTATTAAAGAAATACAAATCTAAACCACCCTGATACCATCTAACCCCAGTGAGAATGGCCCACATCACAAAATCTCAAAACTGCAGATGCTGGCGTGGATGTGGAAAGAACAGAATACTTTTACACTGCTGGTAGGACTGCAAACTGATACAACCTTTTTGGAAGGAAGTATGGAGAACTCTCAAAGAACTCAAGCTAGACCTCCCACTTGATCCTGCAACCCCATTATTGGGCATCGACCCAGAAGGAAAAAAAAGTCTTTTATCATAAGGACACTTGCACTAGACTGTTTATTGCAGTTCAATTTACAATGGCCAAAATGTGGAAACAACCTAAATGCCCACCAACCCAGGAATGGATTAATAAGTTATGGTATATGTACACTATGGAATACTATTCAGCCATTAAAAAAATAGAGACTTTACAGCCTTTGTATTAACCTGGATGGAAGTGGAACACATTATTCTTAGTAAAGCATCACGAGAATGGAGAAGCATGAATCCCATGTAGTCAATTTTGATATGAGGACAATTAATGACATGGTTGGGGTGGGGGAAGGGAAGAGCAGAGAGAGAAAGAATGAGGGAGGGGTGCAGAAAGGAAGAGCAGAGAGAGGGAAGGAAGGAGTGGGGTGGGGTCTTGGTGTATGCCACACCTTTTGTGGGAAAGACATGATTTAAGAGGGACTTTACCTAACAAATGCAATCAGTGTAACCTGGTTTCTTGTACCCTCAATGAATCCCCAACAATTAAAAAAAAAGACATTGAGTGGCTAACTTAATTAATAAAACAAGATCCAACCATATGCTGCCTACAAGAGACTCACTTTATTAAAGGACACAACTACTGAGTGTAACAAAATAGAAAAAAATATTCCATGCAAGTAGCAATTGGAAAGATAGCAGGGGTAGCTATATTTATATCATACTAAACAGACTTTAAGTCAAAAGCTCTAAAAAGAGACAAAGAAGAGATAATGATAAAAAGGTTAATTCACCAACAGAAGCCAATTATAAATATATATACACCTAATATTGGATACATAATAAATAAAGCAATCACTAAATGCTCTAAAAAGAGAGAATCTGCGATAATATAATAGTAGGAAAACCTCCAAACCCACTTTCAATAAGGGAAAGGTCATCTAGATATAAAGTCAATAATGAAACATTAAAACTGAATTACACATTAGACCAAATGTACTTAACAGACATATACAGAATAATCTCTTCAAGGGCAGCAGACAGAATACACATTCTTCTCAAGCACACACAAATGTTCTCTAGAATATATTATATATTAGGCCATATAACAAATCTTAACAAAATAAAGAAAATTAAAATTATATCAAGTACCTTTTCAGATCACAGTGGCATAAATTTAAAAATCAATAACAAGAGAAATCTTGGAAAATACACAAATATGTGGAAATGAAACATTATGCTCCTAAACAACAATGGAGCTCAAAAAAAGTTAAAAAGGAAATAAAAATATACCTTGTGACAAAGGAAAATGGAAACACAACATGCCATTTCCTTTGTAGGTGACTAGATGCTTTTGTTGATTTTAGAATTTGTTTTCTCACTATGAATTTAGATAGGCTGGTTATAATATGCTATGACAAATTGCTTTCTTCATTGTATCTGCCTGGGGAACATTATGATTCCTGAATCTGAATGTTTAAGTCTCTTGCAAAACTTGAGAAGTTTTTATGTATTATTTTATTAAGTGGGTTTTCCAATGCTTTCTTTGTTTCTTCATCCTCAAGGATACTGACAATTTATAAACTCAGGGGCTTTATGCTGTTCCAAATGTCACAAAGCCTTTAGCATTCTGTTTAATTGTTTTTTTCTTCATTCCTGTTTGACTGGATTATTTCAAAATACCTGTCTTCAAGTTCTGAGATTCTTTCTTTTGCCTGATCTAATCTGTTGTTTATGCTTCCAAATTTATTTTGTATTTTCTGTAATGAATTCTTCAGTTCCAGCATTACTATTGGGTTCTTTTTAAAAATATCTTATCTGTTTGTAAATTCCTCATTAAGATCCTGAATTATTTTTTGATTTTTAAATTGTTTTTCAGAATTCTCTTGTATTTTGGTGAATGTCCTTAAAAATTAATATTTGGAATTCTTTACTTGAGATTTCAAAAATTTATTTTTGATTGAGCTCTGTTGAAGAATTATTATGTAATAATCATCATCATCCTATGGTGATGTCATATTGCCTTGTTTTTTTCATGTTTTCTCTATCTTTACATTGGTATCTGTGCATCTGTATCACGTTTTATTATTTTTGTATTTACCTTCATAGGGGAAGAGTTCTTCCTGAAGATGTATGTGGTGTTGACTGGTCAAGGTACTTTGCCATTGATTCTCAGTTGCATATAGTTTTTCAGTCTCCGTATGATATTTTTGATTGTAAATAGTGATAGTGGTAGTTGCGGGATTTTTTTACGATAATTAGGATGTAGCTATTAGCAGAGGCTGTGGTCAAGTTGTGCTGGAAACAGCAATGCTAGGTGGGCCAGGTTTCAGACCTCCTTGGTGGCTGCGGTGGACTGAGAATATCTATTTGTCCTTTCGGGCAGAGTATACTGGCACTTATGTTGGTGGTTATTAGCAGGTTGGTTCTTGGGCCTCCACATGGGTTGCTTGAATGCTAGTAGTGACAGTGGTAAACCAGATAAATGGGCAGGTCCTCATGCCTCTGGGCAAGTGAAATAGTCTGAAGAATTGCAGTAACAATGATGATGCAATCCTCTGGGCCCCAAGTAGTATGCATTGATGTTGGCAGTGGCTTTGATGAGATGGGTGGCCAGAATCCAGGCCAACAGCTGGTGCTTTCAGGTAGGGGACAGCATCAGTTGGTAGGGGCCCAACCTCAGGTCCTCAGTTTAGGCCCAACCACAGGTGCCCAAGTTTGTGGATTGGGTTGGGAAATCCACAGGATACTAAGCTGTGTGCTCTATCTTGAAGGGGACAAAGCTGAGCCACATAGGCTTATATTCAGGCCTCTGATGGTGCAAGTAAGCACTGACCATGGTGGGTAGGGTGGGGCAATTCTCAGGCTACAGGTGAGTGCCCACGTGAGGGAAGGTAGCAGCTATGTTGATACCCCAACACTGGAGAGAAGAGGACTACCCTCAGTGGCCACAACCTGGCCTGGTTGGTGAGGAATGCATATCTCTTTCTTGCCCCCGTGCTGACAAGGTTTGCTCTTTCCACCCTGGCTGCCTGCCTCCATAATCAACTCACAAATGAGACCCAGCATCAATTTACACTCCACTTGCCTCCCTGTCTCAGATACTGGTAGGACTCACTTCCTACACTGGCCACTCCCCCCAGGCTTTACTCACTTCCTATTCCCAGCTGCAGAAGTCCTTGCTTCCCTGACCCAGCAGCAAAAGTCTGAGTTTTTACAATATCTCAGGCCTGGTGCCAATGTTCCCTAGAAGAGCAGGCAGTTTGCCGGAAGCTAGTTTTGAAAATGGTGTTTTGCTGTAGCCACTTAGGTCTTCAAGAGAGTATGGGAACCTATTTGCTCTCAGGAGAACCTCCATCCCCAGTTCTCCTGACAGCTTCCTACATTAGTTTCAGACATTGGGAAGGTTGTAAGTTTTTCCCCTTAGCTAGATTTCATAATTCCACAGTGCATATGGGGACCACCAGAGATTTCTTACTCCTTCCTCTTATCAGGAAGTGTCTCCTGGCTCCCAGCTGATCCTGGCCAGGTAGGCTGCCTCTCTTCCTTCTCCTTTCCCACTTTTGGCATTCCCTGTCACTTCTCTGTTGAATTCCAGCATTCTCTCTTGGATGAAGTACTCAAACTGGGACTACCTATAGAATACACTATTCTTGTTCTAAATGAAGGAGGCTGGCATGAAATGCTTCTGGTCAACCATCTTGACATTCTCCTTTGCTAGTTTTTCTGTTGCCCTATGGAAGTTCAAAATTTCAGAGTTCCATTTTCTTTATCACTCCACTATGTGGATTTTATGTATTTGTTGCTATTATCATTATTTTTATTTTCCTTCTACCCTATAGTATACAAACCTTGAGTGAGAGTATTTTAAGAAAGATGAATTATCTAATTCATAAGCATTCCCTTATATAAAACAAGGTTATGAACTTACACTAGTCTTGAAACTGGTCCACACCCATTCTTTCACTGCTCAGATTTGGTGACATAAATCACATGTCATCCAATTTCTAAAATAAATTTTAAAAGCAGTCTTAACTGGAACTTTGATTTCTTTTCCTATGGGTTAGTTTATAGGATTTTTCCTGAACTTGAAAAAAATCAAGTGGCTCTAAGGCCCTGGGCTCATTCTTTAGGTGTTTTGCTCAAAGCATGAACTGTGTGCTTCATCCAGATGAAAGCCAATCACATAATACAATATTCAACAGGGTAGAGAGTCCTACTAGAGTTACCCACTTGGAACTATTTTTAATAAATATTCTTATTAAAGTACTATAAACATGTAGAAAACCATGCACAAACCATGAGTGTTTATTCAAAGTAAACACTAGCACTTAGATCAAGAAAAGAACATTAAAAGCATCTCAAAAGAGCACTTGATGCTCCAAAACCCACCCCCATCTCCAAGAAAAGGCAGCCACTTACTTGACTTCTAAAACTACATATTAGTTTTATCTATTTGTGACCTATATAAATGAATGGCACAGTACTTGATCTTCGTGCAAAATTTTTTGTTGTTGTTGAGAGATTCATCCATATTTTTAGATATTTCATTTTTTAAATAACTGCTATAGAGCATTCCTTTGTATGAAAATGCCAAAATTTATTCCTCCTCTTTACTGGTGATAGGCATTCAGTTTTTTTCCCAGTTTGGTCTTGTTACCAGTTAGATTTCTATATTAATATCTATATATATATATCTTTGAACATGTATAGTACATTTTTAAAATTTAGCTGGGAACATATACACTGATTTCTCTTGTATATATATTCAGAAGTGGGATTGTTTAGTCATAAGGAATATATCTATTTAGCCAGAATTCAGAATTTACTCTGAAATTCTTACATTAGCAATATTTAAACATTATAGTTGTCCCAACTCATAGTTGCATCAGTCTTTTTCTTTTAGGCATTCTGATGAGTATATATTAGTAGTTATGTGCCATCGTTAATTATAATTTGCATCTTCCTACTGAATAATGAGGTTGAGGTCTTATTGTATATGTATTGGCTATTTGGTTGACTTCAAAGTACCTTTTTAGGGTTTTTTGCCTAATTTTTAAAATTGGGTTTTCTATCACTTCGTAAAAGGTTTTTAGATATTGAATAGAGTCTTTCGTTGATTGTTTGTGTTGAAAAATATTTTTCCACTGTTATGCTTGCTTTTGCATTTTTTAAATATTTTTCAAAGCAAATAAATTCTTAACCTTAACACAGAGAATTTTTAAACAATTATTGTTAGCATATTAGCATTCTTTTAAGAAATCTTTGCCTACCTTATTGTCATAAAGAGAATGTCATTTAGAAGTTTTATTATTTCATCTTTTAAATATAGATGTAGAATAAAATTATTGCTTTTATGTAGGTTGTGATATAAGACGAATGTTCACTTTTTAAAACATTTGTGTAATCAACTGACCCACCACCATTTGTTGAAAAGTCTATTATTCTCCACTACTCTGTACCACCACCTTTGTCATAAAAATCAGTGTGCTTATATGCATGGGTCTATTTCTATTCTCTGTTCTATTCATTTAATCATCTCTCTGCCTTTCACTAATGTCATACTGTTATAATTATTTTTTATTAAATTTAATCTAATTTTTAATTAGATTTAGTGTAAAGCTTGATAAACAATGCTACCTTTTTCTACTTCAAGTTTGTCTTGATTATTTTTGGTCAGGTACATTTCTATAAATTATAGGATTAGCTAAGTAATTCACATCAAAACATCTGCTGGAATTTTGATTAGGATTCTGAATATGAAAATCAGACTTAAGAAATTTAGGAAAAACTGACATCTTTAATTCTTTAATCTTTCAATCCATGTATATGGTATATCCCTACATTATGCATGTATTTTAAATTACTCTCAGTAATGTTTTCTAGTACATGGATCTTGAATACCTTTAGTTAAATTTATTCCTAGGTCCCGTCATTTATCCTCCCTAGAATAAATATATTTATGATCTATGTGTATATGACTTAATAAAAGGAAAAAAACTTATTCCTAGGAAATGGATATTGCTTAAGGGATTATAAGCATCATTTCTAAAAATTCTCATTCTCAGTGACATATAAAATATGTGATTGTCTTTTACATATGATTTTTAAATTCAATAAAGTTTCTACATGTACTTATAGCTTTTAATCATCCAAATATAGATTCTTTGGAGTTTTTGTATGTAAAATCATTCTGTAGGTGAACAATAGAATTTTTATTATATTCCAAATATTATACTTCATATTTATTTTCATTACCTTATTGCCCTGCCTAGAATCTCCTTTACAAAATTGAATATAGGTGGTGATTGAATATCTATATTCTCTTTTTCTATCTCAATATTAAGTAAAATGTTTGCCAAATAAGATGTCTGCTAAATAAGATTTTTTTCTTTTCTTCAACATCATCTAGGTTGAAGATTTCTTGCATTTCTTCTTAGCTAAGATTTTTCTGTTATAAAGAGTACTAACTTCATTAAATAATTTTCTGCAACTTTTGAAATGTTTGAGCAGCTTTTTCTACAATTTAACAATTAGATGAATTATGTTAATTTGTAATGTTATACCAATTTTTCATTCTTGCAATGAATCAACTTGGATATTATGTGTTAATATAACTAGATTCAATTTGTTGTTACTTTGCCTAAGATCTGTGTTCAAGAGAAGTTTGGCCATCATATTTTTTTTCTTATCCTGTCCTTGCCAAATTTTGATAAGAAATTTATTCTGACTCATAAAAAGTATTTCCCTTTTTTAGTTCTCTGAAGGAGTTTATATTTGATTGGTGTTAAATTCATTTAAAAATTCATAAATTTCACTGGTGAAGTTATCTGGACTGGAAATAATCAATTAAATTACTGAATTTTTGGATCATTCAGGTTTTTATATCTTTTAGCTCAGATTTTGTAAATTATGATTTCAAGAAATTTGTCAATTTCAACTAACTTTTAAAATCTATTGGAATTTATTTATTTATTTTTTGGTATTTTTTAAAATTAAAAAATATGTATCTACTGTTATAATTTATGTTTTCTCCATTTTCTTCTCTATCCATCCTTATAGCATTATACAAGTGGCATCCTTTTGCTGTACCATTGTCTTTGTGCATCTTTTCTATATTATGTTTCTTTTTTATTAATTTCTTATATCTTCCTTCTGCATTCTTTAATTTTTTTTATTTTTCCTAATATCTTGAACTGTATATTAAATTATAAATTTTCAAGCTTAGTTTCCTTAGGACGTGCTATAAATTTCTCTTTAAGCACAAATTTGCTGTATCCTACATTGTAGAATTCAGGTTAATTTCCATTGTGATTTCTTTTTTTAATTCATGACTTATCTAAAAAGGTTTTGCTGAATTTGCATAACCTTTGGAACATTTTCAGATTTCTTTTATTTATTTCTTTCTACATTAGTTCCAATGCTGTCAAAGAATATACTGTCTTAGATTTCAATCCTTTGGAACTTACTGAAATTGCTTTATAGCCTGACATGTTTAATTTTGGTTAATATACTCTAGGGATAAGAAAACACTGTGTACTCTGCAGCTCTTCAAACTAATTATAAATTTAAATTTGTCTGTTTGTTCTACCAGGTAAGGAGAGAGATTGCATTAAAATTCCCTCTGTGATTATAGACTTTTTAAAGTCTATTTCTGTTTAATATTTTTGAGACTTTTTAAGTCTATTTCTGCTTAATATTTTTTGAGACTTTCTTGCCAGATGCACAGAAATTTAAAATTTTTATATATTCCTTATAGACTGACAGTTTCATCATCATGGAATGTCATCTTTATCGCTAATGATACTTCATAATACATAATTTCATAAAAGTCTGTTTTGTCTAGCATTAATATAGTTATACTAACTTGTTTTTGGTTAATGTTTATAGCCTATATCTCTTTTCAGCCTTTTACTTTCTACTTGTAAATATTCCTATATTTAAGCTGAGTCTCTTCCAAATAAAACAGAGTATGTTTTGTCTTTTTTTTTTTATTCTGACAATGTTCATTTTTTAATTAGAACACAGTATGTCTACATTTAATAGAATTTCTGGTATATTATGGTTGTTTTCTATAATTTCACTAGTTTTTTAAGGTTATTTTCTATAATTTCACTAGTTTTTTTTCCCAATTTATCCCACTGTTATATATTTTACCATTTTTCATTTCCTGTCTGCATTTGAACTAATTTATTATTTGTGTAATTTCATTTTTCCCCTATTTAATTAGCCTTTATAAATTTCTTACCCTAGTTTTCAAGTTGCTAAACTACAATTTATATTTTATTTAATAAAATATAATTAAATTAGTATTTTTACTTCTCCTAAATATATATAACACCTTAAAACATTTCAAAGTATGTAATCTTATTTATTCCTTTTATCCATTTCTTTCAATGTTATTAATTGCATATATATGTGTGTGTGTTTATAAAATCCTATAAGAAATTCTGCATTTTGTTTTATACTGTCAATAGTCTTTTAAATTAATCCACATATTTATCCTTACCATTGCTCTTCATTTTTTTCTATATTGCTTGTTTCTATATGATATCATTTTCCTTTAACCTAAAGAACTTCCTTTAGTGTTTCATTAAATTTATTGATGCCAAATTATTTCTGATGCTGCTTATTTAAAAGTGTTTTGAAAATTTTACTTTTTTTAGGAAAGATTGTTTTTTAATATTCTTTACATTCTATTTTGTCAATTGTTATCTAATTATTTTGACATTATCATGTTTTACTTTTGTTTTTACTTTTTCCTTTTCTTTTCTTTTTTTTTTTTTTTTCTGCAGTTTTGGCCAGGGCTGGGTTTGAACCCACTACCTCCGGCATAGGGGGCTGGTGCCCTACTTACTGAGCCAGAGGCACCACCCTGTTTTTACTTTTTCCTAAAAAAGCACCTCTCATTCTTAGTGTTGCTTCTTTAAAGGTAATGTATCTCTTTTTTCTGTCTTCTTTTAAGATTTCTTTTTCTTCTTGAATTTCACTATTAATATTCTCCCCATTTTGGTTTTGTAGAAATTCTTTAATCTGCAGGTTAGTATCTTTCCTTAGTTTTAGAAAATGCTCAGCTGTTTATCTCTTCATATTTTTTTTATAATTTTATTGAATCATAATTGTGTGCACTAGTGCAATCATAGGGCACAATGTGCTTCATATACAGTCAGAAATATTTTGATCGTACTGTTAAAGATAGCCTTCATGGCACTTTCTTGATCACTATATAAAGACATTGATACTCTACCTTTAATAATTTTCACTAGTACCTTGCTAAGATGCACTGTAGGTGTGTTCCCACTAATTGCCCTCCCTCCACCCACCCTTCCCCTCCCCGCCCCTCCTTTTCCCTTTTCCCTGTATTCTTGTGCTATAATTGGGTTTTAGCCTTCATATGAAAGCTATAAATTAGATTCATATTAGGGCTGAGTACATTGGATACTTTTTCTTCCATTCTTGAGATACTTTGCTAAGAAGAATATGTTCTCTTATAATAATAATTTTAGCTCCTCTGCACACACAGTAGCTTGGCATACAGTCAAATAATAGAAGAATGTCACTAAATGACTTCAAGCACTATTTGTTTAGGAACTCCTTATGTGACATTGCTGAAGGATGTTTATTTCACCAGGAGATGGAGAGCAATGCATATGTAAGGGGGGTGGGTGGCATGAGAGAAGCTGAAATCAGGGAAGCTCTTGCTAGGAGGAGGTTTTGCTGAGCAGTAGCAAGTTAGGTCTGAAAGGAGGTAATGGGAAGGACGAGGTATTAAGAAGAGAAGGAGAAGGCCTCAATCCAGGCGAGGAAGGTAATAGATGCAGGAACACGAAGTCCGAAGGAGCCAGGGGTGCCCGACGGCTGCTGAGCCGAGCGGTCTAGCCGCTCTCTTTCCTTTGGCGAACACACAGTGATGCAGAGACACATTCACGCTGAACTTAAAAGTGTGAGAAACAGAAAGTGTTTTGTCCCCTTCGGAGAGTGTCCCATTTTTCCACTCAGGCCCCAACTTGCGTGCCACAGTCCTGACTCGGCGATCCTCCTCTCAATGGGGGCCTATGTTCTCGCCAGGAAGGGCAGCCCTTGCTAAATGTTATGGTTTGGACTGATCCTTCACAAGGATGGAAAACCGAGTTCATTCAATTAAGGCCCAGGGTCCTGGGCTTTGAACCAGCCACAGTCTCAATTTTATAAGAGGATGAAAAGTTAATTATTTGCCGAGTTTGAGTGAAGTCTCTGCTTTGAAAATCCCTTTCCAAAAGAGTAATTTTCACTTCAGCTTCCCTGTGGAAAATCAAGGCAGGTTGAACCAGGGTCATAAAGAGAATCATGGGGAGCTGGGTCTTCAGATGACAAGTCTCACACCCATGAGGGACATGGCTGTCTCCACACCACATAGGAGGGGCTGGGTGATGGTCTCTGAAGGGGGTCAGAAGCCTATCTTTATCCCCACGGGCTGCTTTGATAAATAGAAAAGAAGATGTAAGTTGAATTCGAGAAATCAAGTTTTTAGGATGCTCTTTAAGAGATTGGTATTAATAATTCATTTGGTAGGGGCTTCTCTTTCTAATTGACAGATTCTTGGCTGCTTTTAATATTATTCTGTATAACATTTTAACTTTAAAAGTAGGTAGACACCTACATACATACGTGTATGACAATAAAACAATTTCTCTGCTGTAGGAAATATAAAAAATGAGAAACCATGCATAAGCTCCCTGCCAGATAATAGGTTCATAATTTTGCTGTTCATATTACACTTCTAAAAACCTTTAAATTGTTTGCACAGGGAGGCTGGGCACAGTGGCTCATGCCTGTAATCCTAGCACTCTGGGAGGCTTAAGTGGGTGGGTAGCTTGAGCTCATGGGTTGGAGATCAGCCTGAGCAAAAAGTGAGACCCCCATCTCCACTAAAAATAGAAAAACTGAAGCAAGAGGATCGCTGTAGCCCAAGAGTTAGAGGTTGCTGTGAGCTATGATGCCACAGCACTCTACCCAGGGTGACAGCTTGAGACTCTGTCTCAATAATTAAATAAATAAATAATTTGCACAGTGAAATACACACACACACACACACACACACACACGATGTGTAAATGAGCACAGGAGCATGGTAAAAAACAGTTGTGCTTCCGACTTTGTATTGTTTTTCACAGCAGTATTTCCTAGACTTATTTCCATGTAAGTCAGGAAAGCATGACAGTTCTGGATAAGAACATGCTAGTTGAATGAGAAAACTCCCCAATGTTTTCAGCCCCAGTAAAAATACAACCAACCTCGGGGGATGGTTATGAACCTCAAATTAAAACATTCTCTATAAAGTTCTTAGTATCTAAACATGACAAATGCACAGTAGTCTTGGCATTAATGAGTATAGATTGGTATTTTCCTTTTTCATGCAAACCCATTCTGTTATATTTATGGACATACCGGAATGCATTTGAGTTTGTCTTTCCTGACAGACCCTTAGATTATTTCTAACTTCTCACTCTCATGAACAGATCCCCAAAGTTTCTCATTAACCGAACAAATGACAAACTCTCTCCACCTGTCTTCTTTATAAAAAGTTGAGTGAAATAAAATAGAAGTTCCTTTTCAAATTACTGTATAATTTATATCCTGTGTGTATTATCTGGACAAGAAATCTTACTATCAATGCTATGGGGGAAACTGAAGTCCTAAAAGAATGAATACCACAATACTTTTTGGCCTTTGCATTCTACTCCAATGCTATGAGATACAAAATGAAAAAGAAAACGCAACTTTTTCCCTTTTCCCCATCTAAACTCTGGACAATTGACGTTGTATCCTATAACAGAACCCGTCAATGACACAAAGTCATACAAATGGAAAGTGCTTAGAAAGATCTAGCAAACAGATTGATGAACCTTATGACATACAAGAAAACTTTTGAAGAATTGTGGGGGACATAATGAAGTTATGATTTTTTTGCCTTAAAATGACCACAATGTGGTAAAACAGAAAAAGCATGCCCGTAAAAAGATCTCTGAAGATAAAAATGGTGATTATTTATGAATTTAGACCTTTTCTGATTTCAAAAAGGACTTATGGTGCTTTAGAAAATTGCATATAATAAAAAAATGCATTAAAATAAATTAGAAAAGCAATGTTTACAAAATGGGAAATTGGGGTAAAAGATTAAGGCAGGAATGATGTGAGGGCACCAAATTTATTCAGTAAAATACTCCAAGAATCCTGACAACCAGTGCCCAGGGAAGGAGCTAGAAAAGACAGCCATTTCACATGTTTATTAATTATAATTACCAGGATCATCATTACAATAATTAATGTGTGCATGTGTTTAGGGCTTACCATGTGATGTGGCAGGCAATGTTTTAAAATTTTGACATATAGATTAACTCATTGTGAACTAAAGTGAAATCTTTTTTTTTTTTTAATTATCTTTATCATTAAATCATAGCTGTGTACAATAGTGTAATCAAGGGGTACAATGTGCTGGCTTCAAATACAATCTTAACTATTTTCATCAACCTGAAATCTTAAGGCTCCTCCATTGATTGACTGGACTCCCCTCTTGGCCAACTTGGCTTAAAACTGAGCAGCTAGCCATGAGACAGGAGATCAGACCTGCCCCATCAGGCCCCCTCCCCTTCTTAGAGACGTCCTTTGCGACTCATCAACAGGCCTAAGACTATGTAAGACCTACCTGCAGGGCCTCGATATACACAGCAAACCACTCTGGTTTGGGCATGTGCCCGGCAGTTTGTCTCCGAGTAACAGACCCTTTAACTCAAGCTTTCCTTTTCACTGACTTCTGGTCTATTAGACAAAGCCTAACTCTTTCAGCCAATTGTCCACCGGAGAAGCTTTAAACCCATTTGTAACCTGTAAGCCCCCTACTTTGAGATGTCCCACCTTTGGGGATCAAATCAATGGTTGCCTTCCATGTATTGATTTAGGACTTTGGCTGTAATTCCTTTCTCCCTGAAATGTATAAAATCAAACTATAACTCCACCACTGCAACCTTACGGAAGGTTTCCTGGGTATAGCTCTGGGTCATGGTCCTTAAATGTAGCTCAGAGTAAACCTCTTTAAGTATTTTATAAAGTATGGCTTCTTTTCAATCAATGCATTTAACTTCATAATGAACTACAGACTAGGCAATATACTGTCCCCAACCTACTATTGGAGAAATCGGCACAGCATAGTCCAGTGTTTTACCAAGGGGCACCCAGCCAAGACAGTAGACCTAGGATTCAAATTCAATCTGTTTTCCAAGCCTCTAAATTTGAATAAAGCATCACTAAAGTTTTCTACCTGGGCAATACAGGGGGAGTTTTTAATATGTTTTGTTCTGTTTTATTTCTTATACTTGCATGAATGCTCTAGTTTTTCTGGAAGCAAATATGTAAAATACAGTTTATTATCAAAAAAATTAGGGCCAGACTCAGTGGCTCTCACACCTGTAATCCCAGCACTCTAGGAGGCCAAGATGGGCAGATCACCTGCATTCACGAGTTGGAGACCAGCCTGGGCTAGACAGAGACCCCGTCTCTAAAAATAACCAGGTGTTGTGGCAGGTGCCTATAATCCCAGCTTCTTGGGAGTCTGGGGCAAGAGAATTGCTTCAGCCCAAGAGTCTGAGGTTGTTGTGAGTGATGATGCCACAGCACTCTACTGAGGAAGACAAAATGAGACCACCTAAAAAATGAAAAATTAATGTTTTTACAAAAATTAATAAGGTAGGATAAACTTTGGGCCCAGCAAATTTACCTCAAGATACAAGAGAGAGGGCCACCTATGGTGAAGGGATCCTCAGGAAGGCTTCAAGGAGCAGGTAAGTTTAATGGACAGGTGGGGCTGGGGAAGAAGGAATCAATCAGAACAGGAATTATAGAAACCCTAGTGTATTTTCTTTTCTTTTCTTTTTTTAACAAGTGAACAGTTTATTAAGAATTAAACAAAGGTATGATGTGATACAGTACAAGCAAGACACTCAAGATAGGTATAATAGTACTACTCACACAAAAACTTAAATTTCACCTCAAAAAAAATCACAAGACAAAA
>CAUYON010069343.1:0-17344 GCA_963573935.1 Arctocebus calabarensis | reverse complement strand
GTTATCATTATTATTATTATTGCTCAATATTTCATTGCAGCAATTGTCTGATTTCCTTTCTGGATGTATTTATCTTCCTTCATTCTTTATGAGGTTTTTGTTTCTAGTCTTTATCTTAAACATTGTTATTGTTATTAAATTTTAAGCCTTTTTAATTTTGTGAAGGCAAAAAGTGGAAACCAAATAAACACATGTATATGCATAGAGAAAATTTAAAAAAAAGAATTATAAATATAAAAACCAAAGCTTTAGTTTTGTTTAGGATCATTGTTCATCTCAAAATTTTATGGGAATTTAAACTAAGTAAACCAGCACTAAAAAAAAAAAAAATGACCATTGTTAGGAAAAACAAAGCAATGGGACCTACATTCTCGTTTCAAGAATTTTTATCTGTTTCACCTTTAAAACAATCAATTCCAATTTTAATTAGACAATCAGTTCTAATTTTATTAAAGGCTCTCATATTTATATTTAACAATTTAAGTCATGTTATCACTTTTATCCCTAAAATTTATTGAATATTATATGATCAAAAACAGTGAAATTGGGTTAAGATCTGTGAACAATAACATTCAGAATAACAAACAACACTTGTCAATTTTTAAAATACTTGTGAGAAGTACAAGCAATAATAAATACATACGTGAAAAAACATAAGGCTCTCAGAAATAAAAAGGCCAGGTTGAACCTTCAATAACTATGTGTTAGTTGTTAAAACTCTCTATGTCAAGGGAGATGTGGTTATTTCCTAATAACAGCTCCATGGCATACTAAGTCAAGCCACCCAATCCCACCCAATCCCACCCTTCTCCATCTCAATTCTGTCACTTTGAGGACAGGGGTAACAGCACTTCTGTCCAATGGTTTCTGGGAGGATACACCAAGTGTAGAAGTTGGCCCAGAGTTAGGGCTCCATAAATTGTAAGTATTGTTATCAGAAACTAGAGTGAATAAATGGAAATGCAATGCCCTATTAAGCCTTGGACTAACAGATTTCTGATACACAGATGACAGGAAACTGCACAGTTCAGTGTTGTTTGTAACTTTGAAATGTATGTCTATGAATTTCTCCAAAAAGATAATACTATTACAACCTAAACGGATGGCAAGGACATATTTTAGCAGTCAACTTGTCAAAAGTTGTAATATTAGTACATACATCCATTTCTTCCCCAAGTCCACATACAGTTGAAGAAATTGAGGTCTATGGAAGTGAATTCAGTGATATTCACAGAAAATATCATGGTGCAATCAAGATAAAGGGCTTACTATGTCCAGATGCCAGCTCAACACCAGCACCCTCTACCTTTCAAGTTCACCTGTTTAGCCATCCAAAAAAAACTCTTTTGTCTTCAAGCACAAGTAATTTACATTCATTTTCAGACTTTCATTACTGATTACCTTGATAATTCTACATGATTTGCTCACAGCTACTCTTACCTTTATCACAGTTGAAAATACTAGTGTTGGTTAATATCCATATTGTACTCTTTTGTTCCCCAAGAGCAGGGGTCCTCAAACTATGGCCCATGGTACACGTGCTTCGGTGTGAATTGTATTTGTTCCCATTTTGTTTTTTACTTCAAAATAAGATATGTGCAGTGGCCATAGGAATTTGTTCATAGTTTATTTTTTTTAAAACTATAGTCCTGCCCTCCAACGGTCTGAGGGACAGTGAACTGGCCCCCTGTTTAAAAAGTTTGAGGACGCCTGCCCTAGAGCACTCAGCTAGGATACATTTCTAGCTGTTATTGCAGTAGGTAAGGTATGAGATCATGGAGTCTGTCCAAGGAAATATGAGGTGTCTACCTTCCAGTCTAGCCCCTAAGATCCTCCCACTCCCAATCTTATGACATGATTAAGAAACAAAATTTATTGTTTAAGATTTTGAGATGTAGGTTTGTGTGTAGTCTACCCTCATTGGTATTTCTATTTGAAATATTTTCATAATAGCTCCTTCTCCCCAAGATCAAAATAAGATAGTCTTCTAGAATCAGAACTTCTTTCATCTACCCTCTGAAATAGAGCAAAGTGTTGTGTAAAGATGAAAACAGATTTGTCATCTCAAGCAAACCGTCAGGGTACAAGAAGCAATTGTAGAATTTCTACCTAGAAGGACCTTGGGGAGGGGCAATCCCACTGAAACAAGGCTGATGGGCTTATCTGCAAGTTGTAGACATACTTTTTTCTTTTTTGAGATTGTTTATTTGAGATGGCTTTGATACCAAACACAGGCCTAGTGATAGAAATCAAAGGCATTTGGGGCTAAATCTTGGAGAGTAAGACTTTTAGTTAATGCCAAAAAGAAATGCCACTTTTTGGCAAATAAAATATTCTGGCAAGAGCAATTTATCTATCTACTAACAGAAAACACTGGCTGTCTTAAAAATGTAAACAAAGATATATTTTTGTATCTTGTTGATAAAGATCAAATTATAATAGCATAAGTTTCCATTAAAATTTAAACATGATCATTTCATGTTTGGTGCAATGATTCCAATTTGTGGGCTCTACATGTAGAAATAAATATCCTAGTACTTAGGAACACATGTGCAAATAATTTGTTTTTCAGTGACAAAAAGCAAAGGATTAAAGGCACAACCTCAACTTCTATTTGTACAAGAATGATTGAATGCACTGGGGCATATCTCGGTGCTTCAGAAATGCTCCTCAGCTATTAGAAAGAATGAGTCAGATCTGTGAATACTGCTGGACATGATGTCCAGGATAGGCTGCCAAGTGAAAAAGATCTGTGACATATTTTGTATTATATCATATGCTTTTGTAAAATCAAAAACAGAAACAAAATTCCCACCGCTGTGATCTGCATGGGAGTAAAGATGGTGGGAGAACATGACAGGCCTCCCTGCTATCGTAGGTTAACTTACGGTAGTGAATTGAGATAGAGATAATATTGGCATTTTCTGTACTCATTCCAATGTTGCATTACTTTGAGAAGCCATGCTTTCCAATGTTTTGAAGGGTACTAAGATGGAGAGGTGCTTGAGGATGGTGGCTAAGAGCCTGACCTTTGGGGCTAGTCCCCAGAGATCACTGTCCTATTCCTCCAGGTTCTAGTTATGTAACAATGGACAAGACAGTTCATCTTTTTTAGTTCCCATCACCTCAACTGTCAAATGGGGATCATAATAAAACCCAACTTCTACATCATTAACAGACACATAAAGTACTTAGCACATGCTCGGCACATCACTAAGCTCTGGAAGTGACCACTGAGAAGACAGGGACTCTCAGGGTCTCATGTGTAGTGTTTCCCTAAAGCACTATGATAATCAGAAGACTGGAGCCCATGCTGCAGCTCACTAGGTGGCCAAAACTTTAGCTTTTTGCATGAACCAGTTGGTTGACATACATTCCAAAAGGGTTTCCATTTAATGGAAACTTATGCTTATTTAAAGGGAAAAGAAATAAGCCACTAGCTAATGGCCCTCCATAATAGTTGAGTAGCTAATATCCTCATTTCCTGATATTCCATCTTTAAAAACATACCATGGTGATGCTAGTCGGTTCAGCGGGGGACTTCGACACATCGGTCTGTGCCGGGGACTCTGGAGTGCTCTGGGACGGCTGCACTTGGAGTTTTGCTTCTAGTCTTAGTTCTGAGTGGCAGAAATCTGAAACACTTGAGTTTATCAAAAATATAAATCTTAAGTACTGCAAGTCTTTTTTGTCTCTGCCTACTGGACCCCCCCTTCTCACACACACACACACACACACAGTAGTGGGTCCCTGTGTTGTTGGCCATATTCTGCAGCTTTCGTTCCCCTCGCCTATTTGTCCGCAGGTGAAGCTGGAAGGAGTGGGAAGGTCTGACCAGGTGCCATCCCCTGATGCTCCAGACCTCTCCGAGCAGGGCCACCAACCACTCCTACCTGCTGTGAAGAAGAGGCGCCTTTGGTGTCTCTGACAATACACGGTTACTCTTCCTGGCACAAATTCATCCTGGAGATCACAGAGGGCCACTTCCCCCAAAATCTGAAAATACAAACAACGCCCCCGAGAGAAACTGACTGCAGCTTCTGGTTCCCCGTGCTACCCTTGCACGCAGCACACAGCAGGTGCAGGGCAGTAACCGCCATGGCCTGAAGTGGCACAATCAGTTCCTCAGGTGTCCTTGTCACTCAGAACCAGCCCTGCAATTTGATCAGGTCGAAGATTACCAGTGTCTATTCAGTGTCTCTTAGTTATTCAGCCCGGCAATGTGCCAGGCCCAAGGGGAGCACTATTCTCAAATGTGAAGCTGCCAGGCGCTTTCTCCCTCCGGGCCTCCACCCTTGGCCTCACTGTTCCCCTCAGGAGGCCACAATGCTTCACTGAAAACACAAATTACTATTTGCTTTGCACTCAGTCACCACCGAGGGAGACAGGTATGAATTGGAGACGTTTCTTACCCTTAATAGCTTAAAATCTATCTTTAACGTACCTGTTTTCTTTATAACATATCATAATTGTCCCTAAACATTTGACCATGTACATTCAATCCAGGTGTGTTTGTTCTAATACATAACAACCAAAGGTGCCTTGGAAAATAAAGAATTGCTTGCATACTCTCCACGTGTGAGCAAATGTGTCAAAATGCAAATAAGTGGTTCAGTCTGCATTCTTTCATCCCTGCAGTGTAGGAAAAAACGCATTCATCTCCAAGACCCCAGATGGAAAGAAACAGCAAATGCAAAAGAAAATGGATCTTGGCTAGCATCATAAAAAAACATAGTTCTAGGAAAGCATGAGGTCTTCTCATGAGACACACTTGACTTAGAATGATCAGTATTGAACTTTAGTCTCTCTGTGCTCATTTCGATGTTTTCGACTGTAGCACACGGAAAGATGGTGGGGAAGCTGCTCAACAGTACTGAAACTGAAATTGTTTTCTCTCCACTGGACTTGGAAGATGCCTTGTCTGGGCCTGGTGTTCTCCTGCTCCATCAATCTCTCTGACTACAAGCATGCAGCACAAGGAACAAATTGAAGTGTACTACAGGGGCCTCGCCTACAACAACACAAATACCTCTGTTTGGGTATTTTTCCAATGCTGCTGTGTTTGTTAGAACCTGGCGTTATAGTATTTCTCATCGATTTTACTGTTTCATTCATTCAGATCTCATCGATTTTACTGTTTCATTCTAATTCGACCTTTGTTAAATGGACACTGAAGGCAGTTCCCATCCACGAAGAAGCATTTTCGAACAGCACGCCCAGCACAGGGGATCAGCCTGATTTTGGCAGGATGTGGTGCTGGGTTGCTGAGGCTCCCAGCTGTGGAAAACCACTTGGAACACTGAGACCAAAACCAGAGCTTCTGCTCAAAAGATTAAAAGGGTCCCCTTGATTCCACATGAGAATATTTGTCAACTTGCTAAGAACCAACTGGCGTTGTCTCTATAATACAAAACAAAAATTAAGGTCACAATCTGCACGATTCAAATAGTACCTTGCTGTGGGGGGGGGGGTCCCAGCAATTAAATAAGGGAAGCAAAAATAAAGCCTCTGGCCTACCTCCCAGAGACATTCTAAGGACATATGAAATAATAATCGTGAGAATTTATATCACGTGGGAGGCAAAGTGTTCTTTATCTAAGCTCAATTGTGCTTATTTGTAATCCTCACACTGACGACCTGATAATTATATTTGAGCTCTGTAGGCCTTTGTAAAGACTGTTCTTAATTTGTCTGGTTTTCATGTGTTTATTTTTTCTGTGCTTTCATGTATTTATAATATTCCATGCCACATGTTCATGTACTCATTTATTTAACACATACATGGTGAGTGCTGTTCATGCCTGACACTACTGCAGTTAAACCCAGTTCCCTGCCCACAAGAAACGTACCTTCTCCTGGGAGTACTAGACAGTAAATGTGTGAAAGTGTCTCCGATGGTGATAAGTGCCAAGGAGAAGAGTAAAACAAGAAAGGTGCCTGGGAAATGTTGGGTTAGTGATTTCAGACCAAGCAGCCCCAGAAAGAATGCGACTTTTGAGTTGAGACCTGAAGGGAGGAGAGAGCAGGCATGAAGCTGTCAGGGAGGGGAGAGGCTGCCAGGAAGACAGACGGTATGTGTGGGTAGAGTGAGCGCAGAAAGGCAGGGAGGGCCACAGGAGTGGAAGGAGCAGAGCAGGACAGCAGGAGTCAGAGCCGAAGAGGTCACGCAGGTGTGGAGCCCTCACACACACTGGGGTGTCACCAGAGGCTCTGAGCAGGGCTGTGGCAGGACTTCACTCAGGACATCATAAGATACACTGGTTGCCGCGTGTGGATGACATAGACACAACCAGTGTGGCAGCAGGGAGACCCCTGGAGACGTTACACTAATCCAGGTGCACGGGAAGGTGACATGGCCCAAGTGTCAGCAACAACACTGTAGGAAATGGTTGGATTCCAAGCATATTCTGAAGAGAAGAGCAGACAGGACTGGCTGATGTATTGGATGTAAGACATGAGGGAAGGGGTGAAGCAAACAGGACCCCAAATGCTTTGACAGGAGCAAATGCAAAGTTGGAGTTAAAGGAGTTGCAGGTTTGGGGTGAAATCCAGGACTTCAGTTCTGGACACATTATGTTTGGGATGTCAACCAGCCACCCGAGGAAATAGGTTGAGTAAGCGGTTGAATATGAAAGTTTGGAATGTACGGGAAAGATCAGGCCATAGATACGTATTGGAGAGTCCCTGGGAACAGATGTTAGTTAAAGCCGTGGGACCAGATGAGATCTCAATGGCAGAAGTGAGAATAGAGGAAAGTGCTGGAGCACCCGACCTTAGGGACAGAGGGAGTGGGACCAGCACAGAAAATCGAGAAAGAGTGGGTGGGACAACCAGGCCTGCGCCATGTCCTGGGAGCTGAGCAGAGAAAGAATTTTGAGGAAGAGACAGATCCACTGTCAGCCATCATGAAGAAGCCAGGATGACCATTCAGCAACAGAGAAGTCATGGCAATGCTGAGGAGCAATTTCAGTAGCATAACAGAGGCGAAATAGGTTCAAGAGAGAATGAGAATGAGCAGAGACAAATTGGAGCCTCTAAGTGGAGACAAAAGGGATTTTCCTATAAAGAGTGGCTGCTGGAGGGAGAAGTAGAACCCGAGCGTTTCCTTTTGTAATGATGGGAGAAGTAACAAGTTTGTTAATTGTGTTAAGTGCTCTGACTTCTGTAGCACATCACAAACTGAGTGGCTTAAAACAAGAAAAATTTATTCTGTCTCAATTCTGGATCCCAGAAGTTCAGAATTGGTTTCATCAGGGATAAGTTCCCTCAAGAGGGGAAAAGATGTTTCTTGCCTCTTTCTGCTTTAGTGGCTGCCAGTATTTCTTGGCTTGTGGTCACATCACTCCCACCTCTGCCTCTGTGCTCACATTTCCTCCTCCTCTTTTGTGTATCTTAAATACCTCTCTGCCTCTTTCTTATAATAATACATGTGATTACGTTTACAGCCCACCTGGATAATTCAACATCATCTCCCCACTTGAAGATTCCTAATTTAATCACATCTATGAAGATTCTTTTTCTAAATAAAGTAATACAGGTTTTGAAGATTATATGAGTGTATCTTTAGGAGCCATGATCAGTGTGCCACATAAGCAGATGGTGATGATCCAAGGAGAGGGGACAATTGCTGAAGCCATGCCCTTGACAAGGCCAGAAGAGAGTGAAAAATTTAGTCAACAAAGTAGAGGAGTCAGCCTTTCCTTGGAGCACGGACAATTCACCTGTAGCACCATTAGCAACATCATTTTATTTTCGTTTCAGAAGAATTTATCTAAATTAAGTGCATGCACTGGGCTTTACTTGTACATAGTTCTTTCTTGTTGTTTAACCAATTATGATAAATTTGGCAGTTTAGAGCCACACATATTTATCATTTTGTGGTTTCTGTCAGTCAGGAGTCAGGGCACAAACTCACTGGGTTCTCTGCAGTCCACATCTGGGTGGGGCTGTGAGCTGTGGGCTGCGGTTTCATCAGAGGCTCTCTGGGGAAAGATTTGCTTCCAAGGTCCCTCTAATTGTTGGAAGAATTCATTTTCTTGACGTTGCAGAACTGAGACTTCAGTTCTTACTGGAAGCCACCTTCAGCTCCTACAGGTCACTCACAGTTCCTTGGCACATGAGCTTCTTGCTCCTTCTAGACCACTGGAAAGAGAGAGTCTCTCCAAACTGTCTTCCTGTCTTCCAGAAAGCCAGAGTCTTTATATATATTAGCATTACCATCAAAGGTAACCTAATCCCATAGAGATATCCTGTCATTTTTGCCATTTTCTGTTGGTCAGGAGCAAATCACAGGCCCTGCCCACACTCAGGGGAGGAATTCCAAGAGGGTATGAAAACCAGGAGATGGAGTTCACTGGGGCTCTGTTCAGAGGCTAAGGATAAACATCAAAATCAGGTAAAAGACACCAGATCCTTAGATTTAGGTAACTCTTGAAATTTTTATCAAAAAAGAAAATAGGCAAGGAGAATACTTTTATAAAGTACTGGGTTAAAGTACGACTCCTTGCTTTTATTTGATTTGCGTGTACCCTTAAGACAAAAAAATGAAAGAAGAAATGAGGTAGACTGACTTGTAATATCCAAAAGATAATTTTTAAAAAATTAACACTTTCATTCCTCAGAAAACTCTATTTGTTTATGTTTCTTAGTCTAATCCCATGCCCAGGGCTTAGGACTTGAGATAATCTAATTGCATTGATACTACAAAGTAGCCCTGGATTTTGTGGCCTGAGTGTTATGCACATATTTTATTAACTAGAATCTTGGTGAAATTATTCTTTCAAGGCCTCAGTTTCTTTATCTCCAAATAGGAACAATAAAATTTTCTATTCCAAGGCATTATTGTGAGAATGAAATGAGATAATCTATTTTCAATGATCATCACAGGGCCTGGAAGATACTAAGAGCTGAATACATGTTGATTATTATGTTTATTATTATTATCCTGACTCAGTTCAAGGCCAGAATGTGACAAATCCACAGAAACAAGAAAATATATACAATAGGTTATAGGCCAAATTGATTTTTTAGTTGAACCTGTTGTTTAATGCTTATATTACCATTTGAGTATTTCTCATAAAAAGGTCAAATGGTATAAATATTGATTGAATTAGAAAGCTCTAAATTTTGATTGGTTTTGGAACTTGCTTCTCACATAAAGCTGTGCAGTCTTGGAGAGGCTAACCTGCCTGTGGCTGCCTTACTTGTAAATTGAGCATAATTATGGTATTCATAATTACGGGTATGGGTAAGATTATTTATACGGGATAATTCATATCAAGCAATTAACCTAGTGCCCAAAGAGGCTAAGTATTTAGTGTATGGTAGCCAGAAATGACAGAATAGTCTGATGAATGATAACCAAGCCTTTAGAAACATCAACAGGACAAGCATTGCCTATTTAATACACGTGGATATTTTTCTATGTATTTCATTCCTTGCCATGATTGTGAGTCAAGTCAGTACTGACATTCTAATGTGGGGATTAAGAATCAGTCAAATAGTCTTTGGAATGGCAAGACCAGTAAAATTCTTTTAAAAAGTTTAGATCTAGAAAAAAATCATTTTGTTAAGGTAGAAAAGTCTGTTTCCTAGAACTGAGAAGATGGAAAGGACATAATCACAATTTAGAGATCAGTCCTTGAAAATGAATGAATTCGGCTTTTTAATTATTCATTTATTTATTTTAAGGACTTGTGGATACTTTCTCTTAAACCAGTGCTACCTGCAAGTTAGTGATTGGGAAATACAAAGCTCTAACAAATTTAACTGTCAGATCCAAAATGTGGCTGGGTAAGCAAACATGCTGGGAGAATTTTACTGCTTCAGCTGTAAGCAGAAGACAGAACCTCCCAGGTCTGCGCATGGCAACATCAGGAAGATGGATGTGCCGTCCGCTGGGAACCCTGAGTCACTGGGAGGAAGAAAGGGCCTGTGTAAACCAGGAGCCCCGTTGCTCACCATTGTGATCATCATAAGTATCTTGTATATATTTTGGCCTTATGGAGACATTGTCATCTTTGAAAATTTCTTGATAACAATCTCAACATCATTACTCATTTTTTTCTTATTCTTCTCCCTTTCATCACCTGGTAACTGCTAGGTCCCTCTGGAGAGGGATGTTCCCTGGATCTTGGCTCCCAGAGCCAAGAAGGAGCACGGGTGCCTAGGCAATGATGGAGTGATGACAGGTACAAAGGAATCACTATCATGTACATTCACTGCAGAAGAAAGGCAAACAAATTCCGAGGAGAATAGGAGAATGTGTTTGGAAGAGTGAGAAGGTCCTACTCCACCAGTGGAGAAGAGGCCCCGAAGTCTGACCACACCATCTTTTGTAAGCTAATCAAGCTGTCTATTTTGTCTCACCTTTCCCTGGCAGGACTGACTGTTGCCTCCTGCCTTTGGGGTAACTAAAAGGTTGGGGTTATATAACAATTTCTTAATATGCAAGTGTCTTCTCCAAACCTCCCTAAACAACCCACTGGATCCAACAGCACCTATGGCTCAAAGGAGTAGGGCACCAGCCCCATGGGCCGGAGGTGGCAAGTTCAAACCCAGCCCGGGCCAAAAACTGCAAAAAAACCCCCACTGGATCAAAATTTGCAATTTTAATTATATGATAACGGACCTAATGAGCCCAGGTCCATGAGTTCCTCATTATCTGTTCCAATTAGAGAACAGACCCTGGCATGACTTGGTGCCCACTCTTTGCCCTTAACCACACCCTTTAGTCACCACCCTTTGTCTTCAGTGTGCCATCAGTCTGCTCCTGTAAGGAGAGAACCCGAGGAGTGAGCCTGCACATCTCCCTTGTCAGACACAGCATCCCCAGAGGGCAAGATGGCTGTGACCTGGCTGTGTGGTAGCAGTGCTGCTGGAGCAGAGACACTCCATTAAATTATTACTAATTTAATAATTATTAATTATTAAATAATTAATGGGATAATTATTAATGGGATAATAATTATCCCATTATTTATATGGGATAATTCATATCAAACAATTCTGTGATGCCTGAAGTGCAGCATGGAGGGCCTGCTCTGGGTGAGGCTGGCAGTGCACCGCCCAGCAGTAACCTTTTTAACTTTTTTAATCTATTCAAGCTTTTCATAACAAGTTCCCTAAACCTCACTATACTTTATATAATTTTCCAGTGCGTGGGTTAGCATTTGAAATGTAAAGTTGAGGTGCACTCCAGGAACTTCTATTTTTTAATGTGCTTTTGGTGCTTTGTAAAGTTAATGGGAACTGTATTACATTTGATGCTATTTAAAAGAATAGCCCTTTCCTCAAAGGCGTGTGCTTTTTCTAACGACTTTCTAACGATAAGCTCTCCAGCTTCGAGTTTCTTAGCAATATGTATATAAGATTAATTTTAAGATGGCCCTTGGTAATTCACACTTTGCTAGAAGCAAAGGCAAACTCTGCCATAAGCAGTTTTTTTTTTACCTAATTTTGTGCATAATAAAGCTAGGTTCTCTAACGTGGGGTCTGAGGACCGGCCCAGGCTGAGCAAAGAGAAAAAAAACAGAAAAGCTGGATGTGGTTTATCTAAAAGGTGAAAACAGGTGGAAGCATTAAGTGACATTCTGTCACATAAGGGAGAGAGCTGTGTCATATTTAGGCTTTCACTGCACTAAGCCATTTATTAGACTTATTTTTTCACAGAAAAATTACAGCACTTGTGAAAATGTGGAAATATCATCCCACAAAGAAAAATCTTTACTCACAACACTGAACACAACGTCTTTAACTGGTTTGCTGTTCCAACTTTTCCAAAAAAATTTAAGAGGAAAATGCACAGCTGCAACCCAAAGGCAGAGCTGCTGTGAGGGGAATTGACAGAGAAACATTCCAAACCTCATGGATGAACTCAGGTGGGGTCTGTGACTCGCTGTCTACAGCAAAGGACAGCAGATCCTGGGAGAGGATCACAGGCACTGGAGGAATTATGGGTGATGGGAGAAATATTTTCACCTCTCCTGGGTCTCCTTTAGCAATATCCGAATACTAAGAGAAAATCTAGTAAAAAGGCAAATTTCTAAATTCAAACCCAAGTGAACCAGAGGCCAAAAGGCACAAATTGTAGAATAAAAGAGAAAAGGAAAAAGAGGAAATGTTCAAAAGCACCTTCTCCGCTTTATCTAGTAGGTTGTCTGTGTAACGAAGATAGAAAAATGTGACTATGACTTAGGTCTTGCTCCCCAAAACAGTCTGCTGACCATGACTTCGAAGTATTTATTTTTCTTCTTCAGCTTCAACTCCATAACCTTTAAGTAAGATTATGTTTAACAAAAGAGATTGAAAACATTTCTGAATGTATATGAATCATGCCCTATGATTGCACCAATGTACAGAATTATGATTCAATAAAATTATAAAAAAAAAAAAAAAGGAGATTGGAAGCTACTTCCACTTTCAACTCTGTCTGAAATAAAATGACTTAGAAGTCATCAGGCCCATCCTTAATATAAGAAAAAGTGAAACAAACTGAAAATGAGTGACTTCTCTTGGACCCATTCAAGAACTGAGGTTGCAAAACAAACTCTTATATTGAAATCTGGAAAGTTAGGAGAATCCAGAGCATCACGCCTGAGATCTGCAGGAGCCATAAATGGGTAAGAACATTCAAATGGAAACATTGAGAAATTTCTGGGGGCCAGCTGAGTATGGACTAGTATGAGAGTGAGAAATTCCTGGGGCTGCAGTCTGATGTGTGAGGTGGGGGCTACATTAGATCCTCCAATGTTTCTAGTGGGGGAAGGAAAGAGTAACCATAATAAAAGAAGTCAAGAGGCTTCTTTCTAACAAAGACTATGCTCCAGAAGAAAATATTTTTCCAGAGTCTTTTATCACAAGCCTGGGAAAGACAATTACTCAACTCCAGCTACCTCTAGCTTTTATCTCACCAAATGGAGAAAAGAAAACTTTAAAAAGTTAAGAAACTTGTGAAGGTATCAGCCCTGGGACACAGGCCCGCTAAAAGTCTGAGATTTAATCATGAGATTTTAAAATTTTTACTTGCTCTACACCCTAATACCTTACAGGGTTCCAATAAGATTACAGTGGATTACAACTGAGAGAAATGGCAAGATTCAGACTCTACCTGAGAAGGAGGACTTATGGAAGCCCAAAGACAATAAAGGAGACAAAAACAAGAACAATGGAGTAATTTAAAGCCTCTGTAAACCACATTAGACACCACCTAACTCCTTCCTAGATTAACTTAACACCTCACATTAAAACTCTTTTACCTCAGCTCCTATTATCCAAATGCATCATGTCTGGCTTTCAAGAAAAAATTAGAAAACATGCTAAAATTTCAGAAAAAATATAACTTGAAGATAAAAGTGCAAGCCTCCAAATAGGACTCAAATATGACATAAACTTGGGAATTATTAGACAAGGAATTCAAAATAGCTATGTTGAATATGGCAAATAGTCTAATGAAAAAAGTAGACAAGTATAAAATAAGATAGTTATATATGAAGAAAAATGGAATTCTAAGAAGGAATTACAAATTAAAAACACTGACTGGGCATGGTCAATGAAAGAATAGGTGAACTTGTATATAGATCAATAGAAATTTTTCATACTGAAGTGAAATGAAAAAACAAATGAATAAACAGAACAGGTCACCTAATGAGTATTGGACAATTTTTTTAAAGGGTAACATATATGCAATAAGAATGCAAAAGTTAAGAGAAAGAGAAAATGCAACAGAGAAAATATTAGAATGGATAATGGCCAAGATTTTCCAAAATTAATGACAGAAACAAATTACAACTTTGACAAGACCAGAGACCAACTAGCAGAATAGGTAGAAGAAAAAAAAAATCTACACTTAGGCAAATCATGTTCGCACTACAGAAAGACGAAGAAGAAAACGTGAAAGAAGCTAGAGAAAGTAAATCATCTTACCTACAAGAAAACAAAGATAAAGAATGCACCAGTCTTCCCCATCAGAATCATTAATTACTCATAAAAAGTAAATGCACAATTAAAAGACAGATATTATCATAGTAGAATAAAAAAACAAGACCCTGTTACATGTTGTCTACAAGAAACCGACTTTCAACTTGAAGTCTCTGATAGGTTTAAAAGTAAGGAATACTTTAATTTGGGGGGAAACTGGCTTCAGAAGAACAAAAATCATCAGACATAAAGATGGGCCTTAAATAATTACAAAGAACATAATTCTTCAAGGAGACATAGGAGTCCTAAACTTACGTACACCTGTATTAATTAGACGGGTTCTCCAGAGAAACAGAATTGATAAGTTATAGACAGATGATAGATAGATGCATAGATGAGATAGATAGCTACAGTCTTTTCCAGCGTCTTCCAGAGACAAAGATAGAATGATAAATGATAGATATATAGATACATAGATTGGTTATAAGGTATTGGCTTTATACTATTTTGGAGGCTAAGAAGTCTCCTCATATCCCTTTTGCAAGCTGGAGCCTCAGGAAAACCAGGGGAATAGTTCAAAGGCATTAGACCCTAAGAGACAATGGTTTGAGGGCCTAGAAACCAGGAGCACCCAGGATAAGAAGAGATTGATGTCCCTATTCAGTCAGGCAGGCACAGAGCAAATTCAAACTTCTCTGTCTTTTTGTTCTTTGCATGCCTTGACAGATTATATGGTGCTAATCCAGACTGGGGAGGGCAACTGCTTCACTCAGGCCACCAAATCAAATGATAATCCCTTCTGGAAACACCCACAGAATAATTTTACAGTGGAGAATCCTGACAAACACTACCTGAGCCAGGTGGTCAAGGTCAGCATCAATACCGAGTAGCCAGGTTGATAGTGTGTAATCTGTAACCGGATGTCATGAAAATGATACCTTAGGTCTGGATTGTTCCTCTCGAAAACATAACGCAATATAATGATAATAAAAAAATTACAAAATCCTAATTGAGGAGAGACATTCTACTACATACTTGACCAGGACTCTTCAGAACTCTCAAGGTTATTCAGAGCAAGGAAAACCTGAGAAACTCTCACGGCCAATAGGAGCCTAAGGGGAGATGACAGCTAAGTGTGACGTGATGTCCCGCGTGAGATCCTGGCTTACAAAAGAGACGTGGGATATAAAGTAAGGAAATCTGAATAAAGTATGGACTTTAGTTAATAATGTATCCACATTGGTTATGTAATTGTGGCAAATGTAGCATGCTAATATAAGATGCTCAAAATAGGTAAAACTCGATACCGGGTACGTGGGAATTCTCTGTGCTATATTCACAATTTTTCTGTATATCTAAAACTGTTCAAAAATATTTTTATAAAAAAATAGTAAGATAAAATCATTTTTTATTCTTCTTTAAAGCTTTAGAAGCAACCTCAAAGGATATATTAAGAGTCACTTGGAACTACATTTGAGAGGTTAAGTTTGGGCGATGCCTTGTAAAAACACAGCCCGGAGCTCGGACCAACCAGTTCCTCCCTGAGAGAGTTCATCAACAAATACTGTTGCCCCAGAAGACAAGTGAAGAAGTAGCTACTACAGCAACTGGTACCAAGTTTGAGTAGATGAAAAGCAGTGGAATTAGGAAAACTGTAGCCAAAGAGAATTGAGGTTAAAGCCACTCCCTCCCCAACTCTGCATTTATATACCCCTCAGAGAGGGATCAACCTGTCCAAAGTAATAGACACTTATTAATTTTGGGATACAGCTCACAGCAACCTCCAACTCCTGAGCTTAGGCGATTCTCTTGCCTCAGCCTCCCGAGTAGCTGGGACTATAGGTGCCCACCACAACGCTTGGCTATTTTTCTGTTTTGCAGTTTGGTCGAGGCCGGATTTGAACCCGCCACCTTCAGTATATGTAGCTGGCGCCCTACTCGATGAGCCACAGGCGCCACCCACACACATATTAATTTTGAAGACTATAATACTTAGAGGCATGTCTTCAAGTTATCATGGGCCCAGATAATAGGTTTTGCCTTCTTTGAGAACCACAGAAATATTATCTGAAAATCTTATTTGTAATTCAGCAGTTGTAGTTGCCACAGAAAACTAGGGACACCCAGGTCAGAACTACATGACTGTGTGTCTTTTAAGTAATATGATAGCTTTTAAGCAATTTTTATTCTCTTTAATAGTCCAGAAATCTTATGCCTGGCCCATTTCCATTTAAGCATTTTCTGACATCATCTTCGGATCATTTTTGAACTATGTACAAATCTAAGTTTAGTCTTTACATTTATTAACTGTTGTCTTCTGCAAGAGAAATTCGATCAATATGTCCATCCCTGCACTTTATCTCTCACAAGACAGCTCAAAAATGTCATTGAGCCAAAAAACACAATTGAGCAAGTAAAATTTTTATTGAACTGGACAAACATAGATAATATATATGCATTTATCTGCTTGTAGTGCTTCCCTTGGAAGAATTTTAAAAATCTCTTTTTATGTTTGCTCTTCTATTATTTTGTCATTTTCTTTTGCCTGCCTACCTCTCTGACCAAGATAATCCCAAATTTAATCATTCTCACAATAATGTATTTCAAAATTAGTTAAGTGCATAAAGGAAAAACAACTTCACTGTTGTGTAAGTATGAAATTCCTCAGGATCTGAGACTTGGAATGAGCATACACGACTCAGCAAAGGCAGGCCTCAAGAACCAGGTCTTGATAATTTGGAAAGAATTAGAGGGGTAGGAGTTGTCATGTCATTCTGTCACACTTTCATTCTTGTCGTGTTGCTGTCTACTATCCTGGGAGAGTCAAGTTATGACCAAACAGTCCAGAGTCAACTTTATGTTCTTTAAGAAAATGCACCCTACTGGCCTTATCACGTGGCGCACAAAAAGGTCCCCGAGTGCCCCAAGCAAGTTCTTCCCTCGGGATTTCTTTCATCTCCTCTAGTTCCAAGCAGTAGTAAGTTGCCTGCTTTCTCTAGGGCTCCATTTCTTCAGTTGTATGAAGTTTGTGATTCTACGCGACAATTGGGATCTAATACTCTGTATTGTTCTGGGTCTTAAAAACTATGAGTCTGTTTCTTTCTTTCTTTTTTTTTTTTTCTGTGTATTATCATTGAAAGACAATTCTGAAAGAAAATACTGGAGAGAGAAACAAAGAGGTGTTTTTTCTTTTTTTTTTTATTAAATCATATCTGTGTACAATAATGCAATCATGGGGTACAAAGTGCTGGTTCCGGCTCGGCGCCCGTGGCTCAACGGGCTAAGGCGCCAGCCACGTACACTTGAGCTGGCGGGTTCGAATCCAGCCCGGGCCCGCCAAACAACAATGACGGCTGCAACCAAAAAATGGCCGGGCGTTGTGGCGGGCGCCTGTGGTCCCAGCTACTTGGGAGGCGGAGGCAAGAGA
>CAUYON010069340.1:0-17994 GCA_963573935.1 Arctocebus calabarensis | reverse complement strand
AGAGTCTCACTTTATCACCCTCGGTAGAGTGCCGTGGCGTCACACAGCTCACAGCAACCTCCAACTCCTGGGCTTAGGTGATTCTCTTGCCTCAGCCTCCAGAGTAGCTAGGACTACAGGCACCTGCCACTATGCCTGGCTATTTTTTGCTGCAGTTGCCATTGTTGTTTAGCTGTCCCAGTCGGGTTGGAACCCGCCAACCTTGGTGTATGTGGCTGGCCCCGTAACCACTGTGCTACAGGCACCAACCCCACCTTATTTTTTTTAAGAGATGGGGTCTTGCTATGTTGCCCAGGCTAGAGTTCAGTGGCTATCACAGGTCTGGTCATAATGTATTAGAGCCTCAAACTCCTGGGCTTAAGCAGTCCTCCTACTTCAGCCTCTCAAGTAGCTGGCACTTCTGTGCCTGGCTTAACCCAATTTTTAAAAGAAAAATGTTCTAGCTTGGCGCCTGTGGCTCAACGGGCTAAGGCGCCAGCCACATACACCTGAGTTGGCGGGTTCGAATCCAGCCTGGGCCTGCCAAACAACAATGATGGCTGCAACCAAAAAATGGCTGGGAGTTGTGGCAGGCACCTGTAGTCCCAGCTACTTGGGAGGCAAAGGCAGGAGACTCGCTGGAGCCCAGGAATTGGAGGCTGCTGTGAGCTGTGATGCCATGGCACTCTATCCAGAGTGACAGCTTGAGGCTCTGTCTCAAAAAAAAAGAAAAATGTTCTGGTGGGAAAAGGCACTATAAACTGCAATTGGTACTTTTACCACCCTTTACAGAACTAAAGTCTATGTTAACTCAGGAATAAAAATGTGTTATCAGGCTGTATGTTCATACAGTATCATGTTTATTATGTTACAATAAAAGCATGGTCGGACTATATCTAAACAGTTAATTGAGGAGTTACGATTTTAAACTTTTCTCTGCTCTCTTCTGTAGGTGTGAAGGACCAGGAAGATCCATACACCAGGTTTCCTTCTCCCTAAAGCCTACCCTGACCTCTCCCTTGACTTGAGCCTTGTAACTAGACTCTGCAAGTCCACAGCCCCTCCCCCAGGTGATCCCATCAGCTTCTGAGGCCTCAACCAAGGCCTACACTGATAACTCCTCACCTGAAATCACTAGTCCAGAACCCTCTCAAGCTCCAGGTTTTGCTCCATTCTGGACACCTTCATCTGCAGATCCTGATAAGTATGCATGTGGGCACACATGTGTGTGTGAATAGGACACCTGAAGCTCAATGCATCGTCTTGCCTCCACTCCTCTTCCCACGCTCCCTTACCCTTATGAATGCCTCACTGGGCAGACGGCCACTCATCTGAATCCTGGAGTATCCTTGACTAATTCCCTATTTCTTACCCTCAATATCAAATCAATCATCAAATCCTAATAATTATGGAAATCAAATCTAATCATCAAATCCTTTGTCACCTCCTTGGTCTGGCCCTGGTCATTGTTCTCTGAACTCCTGCACCAGCCTCAACTGGTCTACCTGGCAACATCTCACCCATCTGCATTCCATCCTCACCATGTCAGAGTGATCTTTCTAAAATACAAATTCAATCATCTCACAACCCTGTTCAAATCCTGTAGCAGATAGCCATTATCCTTGGGATAAAACACTCATTTAGCACCTGGGATCTGGTCTCTGTTTACTTCTTCAGCCCCATCTTATACCACATCTCACCCAAAGCTCCTATACTCCAGCACTACTGAACTGTGGTTAGGTGTATAGGAATAGTGTGCAAACACTGCACACTTGCTCCTGCTTCCAAGCTTTTTCCAAGCCACTCCATCTTCATGGAACACTTTTCCCTTCTTCTTTACCTGGCGTACTACTACTTTTACCCTTTCTAGCTCACCTCACTGTTGTTTCCTGTAGGAAACAGCTCTCACCACCACTACCAGAACACAAGCTGGGCTGGGGCTCTTCCTCCACGCCAGCAGAGCACCCCTCTGCCTACCATCATCACAGCACTTACTGGAATGTTTTATGGGGCCTTTCTCCATCAGACTGCGAGCTCTTTGCAGTCAGGGACTGTGCCTTTCATTTTGTTATCCTCAGCACCTAGCACATAACCAGGCATGGAGTCAACCCTCAAGAAATGTGCCAAATGAGTATCTGGTTCTAACACTCGACAGAAGCAGTTCTAAAAATACAGACACCTGAGAGTCCCTGAGACCCCTTCAGAAAGTCCATGAAGTCAAAACTGTCTCAGAATAATACAAAGATACTTTGTATTAGTCCTTTGTTGCTGTTGGGACACTTGCACAGATGATGCAAAAACGATAGTGGTGACACTGCTGGTGCCTTAGCACCAATCAAGGCAGTGGCATGAAGTCACTGTGCCCTTCACTGACTGCCACCTACAGCAAGAATGCCAACTTCATTTACGATAGGAATGCCTTTGATGAAGCGGTACAAATACTAATTTTATTAAAGTTCAACCCTTGAGTGTATGTCTCTTTATAAAGCACTTTTTGCTGCATATTAAGTACATCACTTATTGCAAAGCTGAGCACTATGCAACTGAGTGGTGAGCTTCTTTTCAGGTAACATCATTTTCACTCAAAAGAACTGACGTACACAGCAGGGTTATCAGACCTGAGTGTTCTATAATCGTTTTCTCAAAGATGAATGTAGTAAGGCTGTCACCCCAAGAAAAACAACTGATAGTGTTTGGTGCCAAGGATAAAACTTGAGCTTTCCAGGAAAAAAAAAAAAAAGGTCAGAAAACTTGTGAATCTCTGTGAGCCTGACAGTTCCTAATACCTAAAAGAGTTTCTTGATGCCATTGAGGGAGACATTCACTTATGTGATCTTTTTGATAACTATGTAAAGAAATTACATCTATTTGGAAGATCTGTGTAACTAGGTGAATCAATGTTTCTCAAGTAACCAGAGAATAATGCCTTAAAATCAAACATAGGGGAAGAGCCATTTGGAAGATCTGAACACAGACCTGAACACAGATCTTCCAAATAGCTACGACTGTCAGACACAAGTACAAGATAACTTTTCTAGTTAATGGGTGATATGTAAGAAAAGGAAGGAGTCCATTTGAGACTTTCCTCATTTCAAATGAAACATACAACTTTCGAAGTTGGACCAAACTGAAAGGCAATATGGGTCAGAAGAAACCTGTGGACCAGGAATCAAAGGAACTGTCACCTAGGTCCCCCAGTGAGCTGTGGAGAGCCTCCAGCCAGCCTCTGAGCTGTCAGTGTCTTTGTTCTGGCTAAATACAGATTGTTATTGTTGGAATCAAATTGAATACAAGCAAAAGTGCTTCCAGTTGATCTCTCCCGGCAAGGGTAGCCCAGGGTACACCTCTGGGTTCACCTGACAGCATCTGGTGTCAATAATAATCCCCCAAAGGGAAGGATTCTGTTGATAAAAAGTCAATGGAACAAATAAAGAAATGAGAAACAAAATGGAAAGGCTAGAATAAAGAAAAGTAAAAGAATGTTTAAACATCTAAGCTATGAATATCAGCAGTTATCATAAAGGAAATACTTGCTTCACAAGAATCTCCTCATTCTTACCCCAACAGATTTCTTTTTTCTTATATTTGGATCATTTTATGCTTTTTTAAATTTCAACTTTATTCAAATTAATATGAAGGTACAATATTTAGGTTACACTGTCTCACTTCCAGGGTAAAGTTCCATTTGTAGACTAGCCCATCACCCAGGGGCGTGTTATACACCCTCACAATGCGCACAGTAGGTGAGATTCCACTTCCAGGAGCCACCCCTTACAGCTGAGTAGAACACAAAAAGTTTATCTTATAAGCCTCTCTACAGCAGAATCAAGGCCAGTATCACTAACATGATTTATCTTTCAAGTTATAAAGAAGACAAACAAGAAATATCACAAACACCCTAAAAATTTCCTTAGCTTACAAAAACCTAACTAAGAGTAATTCAGAAATTTTCCTCCACTGATCACTTGTGAGTTATGCTACTAATCTCCAATTTTGACATCAATAAAGCTGCTTTTCCAGACCGCACAAGTATTACAAGGTGCTGCTACAATTTGGCTATCTAAAATAAATATCTACTCATCTTCATTTTACCAAAGATGAATAGATATAAAAATAAGTAAAAATAAACTATTGTTTGTAGAAGAAAAGGAGATCAATTACAATTTTCTCTAAAATAAATCGATATTAGCCCTGACATAGGGGGAATAAGGTTATTGTACTAAGTTCTCAGAAACAGTTCTCAGAAACAAAGCCTCACAGATCACAGTTTTTAGCTCAGGGAGAAATTCAAGTTCATAGATACCAAAATGACTAGGAGCTATGGACTCCACAGAAAGGGTATGAAATCAAACAAACCAAATGGAAGACTGGTTTTGCCCCTCCCTAGCTGTGTGATCTTTAGCAACTCACTTGGCTTTTCTGAGCCTCAGCCTTTTCATCTGTAAACCAGAGGTAACCCTACCTCCAAGGATTGCTGCAATGAACAGCATATACGCCAGCACGGTGTTTGACACAAGAGCACTACGTCAAGGAGCTTGTTTCTGCTGGAATAATGACCACTGAGACCCACATGCACAACAGCCATCCTGCACTAGAGGTGCAGTCTGTGGCCTAGAAAAGGATATCTTCCTGGCTGTGCACTAACTGGTTCGTTTGGGGTGGGATTCCCTGGATGGGAAGGGGCCTCAACAGCCTCTGCTGAGCTATGACGCAAGTCTCTGACTGTTCTATAAAATAGTTTTAACTCATATTTTAAACACAATCCATTATATAATCCATTATTTATTTTATAGTTTTATGACTTGTTAATTTTTTTTTTTTTTTGTGGAGACAGAGTCTCACTCTATTGCACTCGGTGGAGTGCTGTGGAGTCATAGCTCACAGCAACCTCCAACTCTTGGGCTCAAGCGATTCTCTTGCCTCAGCCTC
Organism: Arctocebus calabarensis; assembly: GCA_963573935.1. Classification (NCBI taxonomy): domain Eukaryota; kingdom Metazoa; phylum Chordata; class Mammalia; order Primates; family Lorisidae; genus Arctocebus; species Arctocebus calabarensis. The sequence goes on along the minus strand of CAUYON010069340.1, from coordinate 13,086 downwards.
CCAAGTAGCTGGGACTACAGGCGCCCACCACAGTGCCCCGCTAATTTTTTTTTTTATGCCGTTCGGCTGGGGCCGGGTTTGAACCCGCAGCCCTCGGTATATGGGGTCGGCGCCCTACTCTCTGAGCCAAAGGCGCTACCCTATGACCTGTTAATTTTAAAAATATAATAAAATACATTCCTTTGACCTTCCTTTTAGCCCTGAATTTTCTTAGGTTCTGTATATCTCTAGGTCTCTTTAAAAAAGGACAGTAGCTCTGCGTTGCCCTTTCATCTTTCAGTGTTTGAGACAAGAATTATGTCAGCTCTCGGAAGTTACAGGAACATGAAAACACTGTTGAAGGATACAGATGTGGCAAATGCATGGATCTTCTTGCCTGTTTTAGATCTTGGATTTGCCTTGTTCAGTCCCTTGAAGCTTGGTCTCCAGGCAGGCACTGTATGTTCTGGGCTGCCAAACCAGACACCAGAAACCTCCTGGCAGATGTAAAAGGGATTCTTGGTGCAGGTTTTCCAAGACATAAAAATATATATTCTGTTCCTCTGAATTCCATTTCAGTTGATGAAATCACTGATAAACAGTTATTGATTGAGATTAGCATAATGAACTGCAAAGTTGACCATCCTCTTTGCATCCCTATAGTTTTTAATAGACACGTTATTTTTGTCAGTCCTGAGACTCTACCAGATGATCTTTTCTACTACCAAACCACTATAAAAATGTATATGCTGGGGGGCGGCACCTGTGGCTCAGCGAGTAGGGCACCGGCCCCATATACCAAAGGTGGTGGGTTCAAACTCAGCCTCGGCCGAACTGCAAAACAAAACAAAAAAATAGCAGGGCCTTGTGGTGGGCGCCTGTAGTCCCAGCTACTCGGGAGGCTGAGGCAGAGAATCGCCTAAGCCCAGGAGTTGGAGGTTGCTGTGAGCTGTGTGATGTCACGGCACTCTACCGAGGGTGATAAAGTAAAACTCTGTCTCCACAAAAAAAAAAAAAAAAAACAACCTAAGCAACTGTTTTATTTTTTTCCCTAAATCAAAAACCAGTACTTCTCTTGCATGAGATTATCTTTTGTTACTCCCTTACTGAAAAACACAAAATGGACAGGGTTGGTATTTCAAACCATACAAAACTGGTTCAGCCATACCTATAATCCTTTTGCTGCTGAGCATAACAAGATTAATCATCTTTCCTCAAGGAAGGTAGCTAAGATTTCTGGGCCAAACAGGATACTTCATTTCAAAGGCAGCACCCAATTTATTCAGCTTTAAGGAGAAAGTTGTGGAGCTGACAGAGTGAGGAACAGATTTTTTGGCAGAATAAGTTAGAGACCCTTTAGTTTAGGGTCCCTCTGTTGTTAGCAATGCATCAGCAAAGAGAATGATTACACTTAGAAACCTTGTATCTGTTCTCTTGCTTTTAAAACCATGCAAGAATGTTTAGCTAAAGAAAAGCAAATTGTAACAAAGCAGTGGATAACTGAGATACTAGTCACTGGGAACTCCGAACCAACTATTCAACTATTTGGAGGCTCTATTCAAAGGTTTATATTATTTCCTTGACCCTTGCAACTTTCAGCAACCCTGCAGAGAAGGCTGCATCCCTTTCCCTACCTCCAGCCTCTTCCAACCTCCCTAAATCTTGACACTCTGAGCCTCTTTAGTATGGAGGAAACCTCAGAGCCAGACAAATTGTAGAGCCAATTGTATAGGCAGGGAAGCAGGACAATGCTTGCTGGGAGGTGCATTATGCAACGGATAAAGGGTCACAGAGAGGTTTACAGCAGGGTAGAAATTCTGACAAACACCTCAGTGCTCTATGGTTTGTCCAAAGGCAGATGGCTTGTGAATCAATATTTCAGCTTCAAAAAAAAGAATCATCACCTGGATATGGCCTGGTATCTACATTTGGGGATTTAGGTTAGAAAACATTCATTCGGCTGACTTTCTTTTTCAGTCAGTGTCCAGCTATTTTGGTATCCTAAAGACACAGTCTGGTGAATGCCCTCAGTCAGGCGCACATATGCCATGGTTCCCGAGGAAGAGGCTGAGGGCTGCAACAGCTGCCAGGTCACCACTACAGTGTCAGCAGGCCTAAATCCCCAAAGTAAAAGCAACACATCTCTCGACCATAGAAACCCCAACAAACATTTACTGTTCATGTATGAAGTCAGGCAAAGCACAGTTCTCGACCATGAACAAATACATTTACAGGCCTTTCTCCTGAGGACGCTGGACAGCAGAAGACAGAAATAAGTACAGTTGACCCTAAAACAATGCAGGTTTGAGTTGTACAGGTGCATATATAAGTGTATTTTCTTCCACCTTCGGCAGCCATGAGACAGCAAGTCCAACCCCTCCACTTCCTCTTCCTCTCAGCCCACTCCGCGTAGAGGCAATGAGGACCAAGACCTCTATGATGACCTACTTCTACTTACTGAATAGGAAATACATTTCTTCCTCCTTATGATTTTCACATTTTCTTTCTTTTCTCCAGCTTACTTTATTGTAAGAATATAGTATATAATACATGTAGCATACAAAATACAGCATGTGTTAATTGTTTATGTTATTGGTAATGCTTCCGGTCACCAACAGACTATTAGTAGTTAAATTCTTGGACTCTGAACTGCGTGGGAATGGGACCGGGTCAATGACTGTAACCCCTGTCAATCATATATGAGGTAAACTCCATAAGAAATGGAAAAATTGCCATGGGGGATCCTAACAGACATGTCCGGAGGGAGGCATATAGAAAGAAGATTGAGAAATACTTCACCATTGGATCAGACAGAGAATTTTGTTGTTGTTGAGATAAAGTCTTACTTTATGGCCCTCAGTAGAGTGCCGTGGCATCACACAGCTCATAGCAACCTCCACCTCCTGGGCTTAGGCAATTCTCTTAGCTTCCCGAGTAGCTGTGACTACAGGTGCCCGCCACAACGCACAGCTATTTTTTAATGCAGTTTGGCCAGGGCCAGTTTTGAACCTGCCACCCTTGGGATATGGGGCCAGCGCCCTACCCACTGAGCCACAGGTGCCGCCCAGACAGTTTTTTTTTTAATTAAAAAATAATTGTAGGCTCGGCACCTGTGGCTCAAGCGGCTAAGGCGCCAGCCACGTACACCTGAGCTGGTGGGTTCAAATCCAGCCCAGGCCCGCCAAACAACAATGACGGCTGCAACCAAAAAATGGCCAGGCGTTGTGGCGGGCACCTGTAGTCCCAGCTGCTTGGGAGGCGGAGGCAGAAGACTTGCTTAAGCCCAGGAATTGGAGGTTACTGTGAGCTGTGATGCCACAGCACTCTATTTAGGGTGACAGCTTGAGGCTCTATCTCAAAAAAAAATTAAAATTAAAAAAAATAATAATAATTGTAGGCTCGGCGCCTGTAGTTAAGCGGCTAGGGTGCCAGCCACATCGGAGCTGGCGGGTTCGAACCCAACCCAGTCTTGCCAAACAACAATGGCAACTACAACCAAAAAATAGCTGGGTGTTGTGGTGGGCGCCTGTAGTCCCAGTTATTTGGGAGGCTGAGGCAAGAGAATCACTTAAGCCCAAGAGTTTGAGGTGGCTGTGTGCTGTGATGCCACAGCACTTTACCCAGGATAACAGCTTGAGACTCGGTCTCCAAAAAAAATAAATAAAATTTTTTTAAAATTGTATATATTTTTAGGGTACAATGTGATGTTTGATATATGTATATGATATGGAATGATTAAATCAAGTCAATTACCATATTCAGCACCTCGCATGCTTATCACTTTTTTTGTGGTGAGAACATTTAAAATCTATACTTTTAGCAATTTTGAAATAATAATACATTATTATTAACTATAGTCATCAGAGCTTTACAATTGATAAAACAGAATCATGTAGATTATTTCATTTAAAACTGGCAAGGACTGGGCTCAGTGCCTATAGCACAGTGGTTACAGCACCAGACACAAACACCGAGACTGGCCGGTTCAAACCTAGCCAGAGCCAGCTAAACAACAATGACAACTGCAACAAAAAAAAAGAAAGAAAGAAAGAAAGAAAGAAATAGCTGGGCATTGTGGCAGGTACCTGTAGTCCCAACTACTTGGGAGGCTGAGGCAAGAGAATCACTTAAGCCCAAGAGCTGGAGGTTGCTGTGAACTGTGACGCTACAGAACTCTACGGAGGGCGACATAGTAAGACTCTGTCTCAAAAAAAAGAAAAAAAAACTCGCAAGGACTGGGAACCCTACTTAATAGCATAAGAAACTGAGGCACAACGAAGTAAAATGATTTGTCTCATTATCTGAAAAGAAGCCATTGCTTCAGCTGGACTGAGTTCTGAAGAATAGCTGAGTCTTAGAAGGTAGAAATTTGGTTGGAATCAGCAAATGATTTTGAAGGTCTATGAAGGCAGCCAAACAGGAAAAGATTCCAATCTGAAGATCTGACAAAGCTACTTAACTTGCAGTTTCCTCATCTGTGAAAAAAGGCTGACAACAGCTAGTCCACTGAATTGTTGGCGGACAAAATGAGACACCACAACAAAACTATAAGCTGTAGATATTAGGATATGAATCATTACTTTTCATGAACCAAGTGCCAGACCTTAAAGTAGACACACAAATTCTGTTGAGCAAAGAAATGAAGGAACAAATGAATTTAGCAAAATCAGTAGAATCTCCCTGACCTCTGCTTTCTCAGGATAAGATGATAAGACTCTAGCACAGTCTGGCTCATTCTAGAGGACACTGTAAGAGAGGAATCTGGTATAATGGCCTTAGGGTTCCCCCAGGGGCACCATTCACCTGTGTGCCAGGTTTCCAAATGAACATCACTCAAGTGTTAGGCAAGTGTCTACAGATGTAGGACAGCAGGTATGACCTGCCGAGGCAGCAGTGCAGCAGGAACCACCCTGGAATCTGGGTGTGGGTACAGGGCCATCTTGGTCAAGTTGTACTAGCCTAGGACCCCTTCCCCAAACCCTTGGGTCTAGAAATGTTTTGAATTCAGGCAAGGACTTTAGAAAAGAAGTATGGGGCACATCCCATATATTACCCAATACCCCCAGAAGGATCTAAGACACTTAAAAATAATCACACTCAAAAATACCTCGGCTGACAAGCAGAACCTTCATAATAAAGGAAACAAATATAAACCCTTAAAAGCCACATTTCCGTTCAGGGCAGTTCCCCCTACTCCCCACCAAATTCTTTAGGTCAGGCCAAGTCTAAGTAACAAATGAGTTACCAGAAATTATTTGGTTTCCAGAGCTTCCTGGGCTTTGAAATCACAGGGAAGGGCTTGTGGGTCTGCCTCAGGAGCTGCTGCTGACTCTGAAGGCATCTGAGATAAGCCCCGTGCTGAGGATGGACCCAACAAACAGGTCTAGCCAGCCTCGGGCACCTGTCCAAGCACTGGACACAACTTCTGGGCACGTTTTTTTTCATCCCTTGCTTCAGCCAGAATGGAAAACCGCACGAGTCAGGACATACTACTGCAAAGTCAGCAGTTTCCCTGCCTCGCTACGATGCATCATATTGTGATTTGATGGAGAACGGGAATTTAAAAAAAAACACCAAAAACACAAGCCACTTTACCCAGGATGTGGCCTGAAGAATAAGGTCAAAGTTTGATGAATATAATATTTAGGAAAAAAATATTTAAGCCGCCTAAGCAATTTATAATTTTTTAAAATGCTATGGAATTCTGTAAGTAATCTTACAATGGTTTCTGTTTTACATATTCAGAATTTTAAACATCAGATATTCTTAAAGCAGTGCATATCTATATAAACTTTTCAAGGTCCAGGGGAAAAAATAAAATGTGCAGAAGAAATGATACAATTATCTATATCATATGCTCTTTTTAGATAAAGTAAATAAAGAAATTTTACCAGATCAACACAGACGCTAACATGAAGACAACAAACAGAAGGGAACCTGGTACAGTTCAAAGATCCCTGGAGGTTTTTACAGAGCCTCAAGCTGTCATCCTGGATACAGTGCTGTGGCATCACAGCTCACAGCAACCTCCAATTACTGGGCTCAAGCGAGGCTCTTGCCTCCGCCTCCCAGGTAGCTGGGACTACAGGTGCCCACCACAACGCCGCCATTTTTAGTTGCAGCCGTAATTGTTGCTTGGTGGGCCCGGGCTGGATTCGAACCCGCCAGCTCAGGTGTACGTGGCTGGCGCCTTAGCCCATTGAGCCACAGGCGCCAAGTCTCCCTGGGGGTTTTCATTTGGGACCCAGGTTTGAGATATGTCACTTACTGGATGGACAGATGCTAATTTCCCTCAGCCAATGAGATCATGCGCAAAATGAATGTGATAAACAGTAGAGTTTGTGTGTGAGAAGCAGATCTGACGGAATTTCAAAGACTGTAAAATACTAGAGAGGAGATTGTTTTGCACTGGGCTTATGCTTTAACAGCACTGAATTAACATCACTGAATTAGATGAAAATACAATGTGTCAAAATTACTCCTCAGGCTGGGGGTGGTAGCTCACTCCTGTAACCCCACACTCTGAGAGACTGAGGTGGGAAGATTGAGGCCAGATGTTTGAGAGTAGCCTAGGCAATATAGCAAGACTCTCATCTCAACAAAATAATTAAAAATTAGCCAGATCTGGGGGCATGCACCTATAGTCATACCTACTTGGGAAGCTGTGGAAGGATGATCACTTGAGCTCAGGAGTTCTAGGCTACAGTGTGCTATGACTGACCACTGCTCTCCAGCCTAGGCAAGACCCCAGCTCAAAAAAAAAAAAAAAAAAAGAAAGAAGAAATTACTCTTGAAAAATTCCATAGAAGGTCCACAGTGGAGAACATTACTATACAGTTTTGTATAAACTGTGCATCTCAGAGTGAATCTTCAATGGCTAAACAGATTACCGTTTGGGGGGTTGAACATATACCATAATTGGCCTCCCTTTTAAGGCTTTGTTAACAAAAATAGAAAAACAAACAAAAGCAAACAATATATAATGTTTTTATATAACAAACACATAAGATCTACGAACACAGAAATTTCATACATTCTGACTCCACCCTATAATAATCGGGAGGCTTTGCTACCTATGAATGTGTGATATTTTGTTACCATAAATAATGAAGAAATGTCTTTGATAATACTGAAAAGTTTTTCAGGAGATGCAAGCTCTCTCTTTGCCTCTTGTGATATTTTATTTTTTTAAATTTTTATTGTTTCATTTTATTTTAGAGCCTACCTCCCTATATGAGAGTTGAGGAAACTGAGCCCAGAAAAAGAACAAGCAATTTATCCAAGTTCACAAAGTCATTTCATTAAAAGGAAGAAACTAGACTAAAACCTAGATCTGCCTGTCTCCAAAGTCTACGCTCCCAAACCCTGGAAAAGTGTTTTGGTGGTAGGTTATAGAGAATCTTGGAAGAAATGCACATAATCTTTTGTGCTAATTCTCAAGAGTTAATTATTCACTTGGACATGTGCAGCCGATGGCTGCTTGCCTTTTTAAACAGTCCTGCGAATGAGATGCTCCAATCAGACGTTCATGTCAGTGAACTGTGCCAAACGTACAAAAGCAATCTTAAAAAAAAAAAAAAAAACCTCAAAGATATTCCAAGACTCCAGTCCAGATCCTTCCTAGATCCTGGGTCCTGCATCTGCTGTTTCCCTTCTCAGATTCTTAGCTAGTTGAAAGAGAATGCATGTTAGTGGTGATCAGAAGGCACATGTCATGAAATTTCTTTAGCAAACATATGCCACTCATCATTTTTCTAAAATGCCCTAAAGTTTTTTCCACCTCCCCCATTCCTAAAAGAGCTTAGACACTTGTCACCATTCTTTGTGCATCAGAGCAGCCATTGTTGCTGTAGGTGGTGAAGGGCAGCTCAGAATCTGAGCTCTGTCTCCAGTATTCTGCGCGGCCCTTCTCCCCTTCTCGAGTAGAGTGGGGCCTTGTATGGGCTGTAGCTTGGGGGAAGGAACATATTTTCTGTTACAGAGATTCCAGAGATAGGATACTTAAACTTTATACAGGCTAGCAGCAAAGTTGCTTGAATGGCATGTGGGTGTGATCTGGTGACAAATCATAAGACTTCTGACAACCCCAAATTTACAAGTAATTATCCCACTCTTTGCACCAGGCTTTGAACCTTTTAGTTGGACGTGTTAGACGTTATTCAGCACAGGGTTCTATAACTTCATGAAACTATTGTTTTTAAGGAGGGTTCTGAGTGAAATAAGCCAGTCACAAATAGACAAATATTATGTGATTTCATTTACATGAGATAGTTAGAGTAGTGAAATTCATAGAGATAGAAGTAAAATGGTGAGCACCAGAGGTTGGGGTAGAGGCGAACAGGGAGTTGGTGTTTATGGGGGACAGAGTTCCAGCCTGGGATGATAAAAAGAGTTCTGTGGATGGACAGTGGAGACAGCAGCACAACAGGGTGAATGTACTTAATGCCACTGAATTGTACACTTCAAAATGATTAAGATAGTAAATTAAGGTTGCTGAAGAAAAACTGAACTATTAACTAAAAGACTGAACAGTTTCATTAGCCCTAACTGACAGCGTTGGAGTGGGCTTCTATCAGAGAATGTCAAAACTTTCTAAGTAGGCAATTATTGGACAAAATTACCATTGAACACTTCCAGTCTAAAAGGCTCCCTCTTTGTTCAACAAATGAGGCACTGAGGGCCCATTGAGTAAAATGAGCCAGAATACTGTCCTCTAGGAGTTTCTGGTCTGGATGGAAAGTCAGGTCACAGTGCCATGAGACCTGCAGCATGAGGCTTTGGGGCACCAAGTGAACTGTGTCTAAAGAACCACATCCCAGGAAGCTAGGGAAGGTTTCCTGCCACCCAGGAGTGGGGTTCTCAAGCACAAGGAGAAGGTATGGGAAGGGACTGTGGGGAAGACAGGGGGCACAGTATGTGAGAATGTGGGTAAAATACCCCAGAAAGTAACAGAAGTCCAGGGTGGCTGGCCCAAGAGTACCTGCCAGGACAGGCCACCACTGGGCTGGGGAGGCAATTCACAGAGTTGGCTCTACGTCCTAAGAGCTTCAGGGAACGTCTATGGGGTGCTGGGCAATTCAGAGATAAATAAGGTTTCTGTCTTAAAAAGTGGTGAGATTAGAAGGAAAACAGAAGACAAGGAAACTTATCTAGAGACTCTTATAATAATCCAGGTGAAAGGCCTCCAGATCTCAACTAGTAATTTGTATGTGGCTTCTCCCAGAGGCAAGGGCTGACTGAAATGAATTTCTAACCCACCTTTCATGTCTACAATCATTCCAATCTTTTGATCCATTATTCACTCATCAAACAACTGAGTGTTTAGTATGCTATAGATACTGGAGTCAGAATGTTTGGGTTCAAATCCCAGCTCTGAAACGTACTAGCCAGGGGACCTTGAGCAAGTTATCTAAACTTTCAGATCTTCATTTCCTCATCAGTCAAAATGCAAGCAATGATATATTAATAATAGTACCCATCTTAGCAGGGTATTGTGTGGATTAAAGAATACACAGAAAGTGCTCAGACCAACACCAGACACTTGCTGAGTACTCCATGACATCGGTGTTCCTCTCTCCTCCCATGTTTATATATTTGCACATGCATGTGCATGCGTGCACATGTGCGCACACACACACACACACACACACACACATGAAGCATGGCACTGAGGGACAAGGATGAAAGTAGTATGAATGAGACATGGACCCTACCTTCAAATAGCACAAGCTCAAGTTGAGAAATAACTCTGTGGTGTTAAGATATAATTAAGTACAAAATGCAATCTGAACACATGTTTTTATATAATTAAATTATAACAACTTGATAAAGGTCATTTTCAAGAAAGGGAAAAAAGTGACATAGCGAGCCAGATTTGAGTCTTTGAGAGCAGTGGAGTGTGGGCAATCCTGCTTAATTACTTTCTTAAGGAGTAATTCAGTGAAGTCATGCTAACAGATCATTATCTTTCCTATAGCTCCATACGATCTCTAGGGAGCAGCTGCCACGTTTCACACACAGGATGGGTAAGCATAGTAAGTGACTCGATAGGAGATAAAGTGTCACCACTAAATCCTATGCCTAAGGATTTTCAACTGCTTATGATGACTACAATATGAACTGAAATGTACAACAATGCTACTAAGAGACTCCTAACTTCATTCAACTGTTTCTCAACTGGAACATATTTTTCTAAGAATGGTAAAATTGTTGTTACATAACTTTTTGGGGGGCGATTTAAGTCAAATCCTTTTTTACTGTTAAAATGTTGGTCTTGCCAAGAACTACTTCAGTGACAATTACTTTGGCTGAAAGCAATTTGCTTTAAGCCTGTTAAACCACCAAATGCTTTCTCCAAATGTTTCTACTTATTGATTCAAGTGAAACAGGGTCCATCTAGAGGCATTTTGCGGTGAAGTGCAGAGGAGTTTTGCCTTTGTACTGGGCCAACTCCTCATCATCCCACCTTCAAGCATTTCTGTGTGATGCCAATAAGGCTCCCTCATCTGGAAATCCTCCTCTTCAGAATAGTTAAGTCTACCTGGTCTTTGCCAAGGGGTAGAATTAAATGCTGAATGTGTGGTGTGTATCTCTGTGTGTGTACACACATGTAGATATGTAGACATATGTGTACTTAATACACATGTGATGTATATAATAAATATGTGTACTTTATCTCAAGCATACAGGGAGTATGGGTGCTCTTCCTCTGTCACCTCCATTTAGTGCACACTTGTTACATGTATGCACTGCACCCAGTCTGTGCGTGTTTGGGGAGGTTCTAGGAGATTAATACACTGATGGCTCCTGAACTGACTCAAGCAACATTCTCCAGGAAATCCATCGCATTCCAGGTGCTGCTGAGAGCAGAAGACACAAAGATGATCCCTGGGAAACTGCCCAGAAGGAGCTCAGGCCTAATGGGAGATCTGAAAATAAACCTCAGTGACAGGCCTCTGGGATAATTGAGAAGACAGAGGTTTATATTAAAAACTGCATGGCCACTAAGGAAGGGCACCTGGGCGTGGTGACAGGTGGGCAAGCCTGTAGGAGCTGGGAGTGCCAGGCAGAGTCACCCCCTACAGGGCCTTGGGTGTCAAAGGCGGAGGGAGCTGTGCTAATGGCTTTACACTGAAGCTGCTTTGACCAGATCTGTCTTTCAGGAGAGGCATTCTAAACATCTCACTTCTCCTTAGGTGAGCTTATCAGTACCCGTGGACCCAATTACTAGCTACCTACTGACTCTCAAATGTTTTATCGCTAGTCCAGATGCCTCCCAGGCTCCTTCACTGACAGCCTGTTCAGCACCTCAGCTTGTCTGTTCCCTCAGCATGTCTCTCCCACCCAGCAAGTCCAAACTAATCCCATATCCTCTCTATACATGGCTCTCTCTTTGCTGGAGGAACCAGAGGCCCCAGCATCAGCTCTGATCCCACCCTCTCCTTACTCTTAGCCCAACTCTGAGTGATTTACCCCAGAGTATCTCCTATGCCTGGATCCCCCACCACCAGTCAGACTATTCTTACATCTCCCCTAGGTTATTGCCACGGCTTCCCACCTTCTCCCAGCCTGCTTCCAGCTGATCCTCCCCACTGGAGGGAGTATGATCTTTCAAAACAAGAAATATGATTGAGTTACTTCCCTTAAAATTCTTCCCTACGTTCTCCCTGAACATAGGAACAAGACCAAACTCCTTAACATGGTCCCAAATGAGACCCCAGTTCCACTGCAAGCTACTCTACTCCTTTCTGACCTTTCAGTTCCCAAAAGGTTCTTTCCTACCTAGGGCTTCCTAGAAGCTGCCATGGCCTGGATGGCTCTTTGCCTGCCCCTGCTGGCCACCTATAATGAGCAAACTAGAAAGACACCTTCCTTAGGAAGCCCACCCTGATGTACACATACCCCAGTTCAAAGCCTGCAAGATCTTATTGTTGTTCCTTAGACATCCGAGTACAACCTATCACTGATGTCATGAAAAAAGTAAGAAAATAACATTGGATATCTAGCTCCCAAGGAACGAAGTAGGCTTCCTAAAGGCCAGCCCCATGTCATTCTCATGTTTTGTTGGAACCCACAGAACAATGGATTAATAAACACTAGGATTACTCAAGTGCTTGTTTACTACACAAGGGGACGGATGGGAAGTGGCAGAGCTGTTGTCAAACCAAAACCAAACCTAATCAAACCCCAGATGAGAAGTGATGAGGGTCTGGGCAAAATTAAAGCAGGAGGGAGGGATGATGAGATATTTGGGGAGTAGAATCCACTGGGCCAATAAGATATGGGGTGAAGACTCTAAAATTATTACTAGGAGAATCTAATGTTTCCAGGGGAGACCATGTTTTTGACATTTTTAACTATCCTATGCACTTGTAGATATTCACTGGAAATCAGCTCGATTCGACAAATGCACTTAAAGGTCTCTCCATGACCAATTCTATCCTCATTATCTTTCTCTGTGGGCTGTCCATTGTCCTCGAAAGACTATTTGTGGAAATAATTTGCCGTTCAGGGTAGTGGCACCTCCCCTACAGTGGGTACACAGAACAGAGGACCTCATCTGGCCACCACCCTCAGAAGACCAGTCCCCTCAGGCTCTCCCTCCCTCTGACAGCACAGCCTGGCAGGTGCAAAGGTCTATTGATAAGACTCCTTATCATGGGCAAGCCCTCAGGCATCATTCAAGTCTGTTGGTCAAATTCGCCCCTACATAGTGAACATAGTTCATAAAACACAGAGAATTTCAGTGTTTTCCAAAAAGCTGGCAGAATAAACAAACCACCACATTTTAAGGCACAACTAAGTACTCTGCAAAAATGTGGTTTTCCACAACAACAGTATTTTCTAGTAAAGGAAGAGCTTTAGAGTAAACAAAAATGGGGCACCTAACACACTTCTTAATTTTAGGTAATTGCTAATTAACAAATTAATTATAAAGTTATTAAAAAATAAGTACTTTTTTTTTTTTTGAGACAGAGCCTCAAGCTGTCACCCTGGGTAGAGTGCTGTGGCATCACAGCTCACAGCAACCTCCAATTCCTGGGCTCAAGCAAGTCTCTTGCCTCCGCCTCCCAAGTAGCTGGGACCACAGGCGCTCACCATAACGCC
>CAUYON010069339.1:0-18658 GCA_963573935.1 Arctocebus calabarensis | reverse complement strand
AACCAATTATAGCTCAAGAAGAAGGGGAAAAGGGAGAGGGAGAGGAGGGGAGGGAGAGTAATTGGTGGGTCCACACCTATGGTGCATCTTACAAGGATGCATGTGAAATTTACTAGGTGTAGAATATAAATGTCTTAATACTACAACTAAGAAAATGCCATGAAGGCTATATTGATCAGTTTGATTAAAATAGTTCAGATTGTATATGAAAACAGCACATTATACCCCTTGATTGCACTAATTCAGACAGCTATTATTTAATAATAAAAACAATTTTAAAACAAGAGAAAAATGAACCATTTGAAAGACAGTAAGGTTGAGATCAATATGTGGTAGGACAATTACTTTCATGAACTTGTCCTAGAAAAAGTGCTATATACCTTATTGCTGAATAAGTCACCTTTGATATACTTCCCTTGGCCATTGGTGACTGTAGTGATATTCAGCAATGAAATATGAAGTACTTTTTCTAGGATGTTTGTGAACTTAATTATCTGACCTTGTACACATGACAACACACAACCTCACCTAGAAGGAGGGCTCCTTGAGTGTTTAACTATTTACATGGCCAGGCAGGACTCCTGATTCTCACTTTGCTCTCCAGTCTTTTATCTTGTACTGTCCAGCATGACTGTGCAGCCATTTATCTTGCACTGAAATTAGTTTGAACTGGTACCTGATTTGCTTCTCTATCCAGTTCTTGAAAACAAAACAAAACTAACATGCAAATACAAAATTTCTCTAAACCTTTGAATAAGAAATCTGATATACTTTTACATACCAGGAGAGAAAAAGATAAATTCCTAATGAATTCCATGCCTTTTTTTTTTTTGAGTAGTGGAAGGGACTGATAAAAGCTAGCTGGTAAGGGGATAGGTAGAGAAATAAATGCAGCAATCTAATATCTAGTTTCATCATAGTTCATAGGAAATAAAGATGGTCCCTATCTACTGAAACCCTGGAGAAAATTTAGACCAGTTTATTGTTGAAATTGTTTGTATGTATGTATTTATTTATTTTTGAGACAGGGTCTTACTCTGTCACCCTGAGTAGAATGCTGTGGCATCATAGCTCACAACAACCTCAAACTCCTGGGCTCAAGGGATACTCTTGCCTCAGTTTTTCTATTTTTTAGTAGAGATGTGGTCTTGCTCTTGCTCAGGCTGGTCTGGAACTCCTGAGCTCAAGTGATCCTTCCAGAGTGCTAGGATTATAGGTGTAAGTCACTGCACCCAGCCTGAATTTATTTTCCCAAAGCAACTATGTATACACTTTATTAGCAATCGTGTGCTGAAATTTGTTCTTTTGTAAGCAGGTCTACAAGGGGAAGATGGCTGAAGCAAGTGGCAAATGTAGAAGGCCAGACCACTAGGGATAAGCAGAATATTCAGAATGAACAAAAGTTTGCATAGTTGTCTTGTAGAAAACCCACTGGAGATGGCTGTTGGAACCACTGCATCTCTTATAGTTAAGTTTAAATACAAATATTAGGAAATGTCTATTTTTTTCCAAACTTAAAAAAAGAAAATATATATTTTTACTTATATTCCTTTATAGCATGGGCTATATTGAACCAATCTATCAAAAAAATCTTTTAATAATCATAAAATACCCAAATGCTTTGCATTGGCAATACAATATATAAAAATTCTTGTCCCATTTTAACCAATAACAGATAAAGAATTTAAGTGGATTTTAATTTACCTTGATTGATGTTGCTGCCACCCAGCCCCCCGATCAATGATGCAGAGTTAGCACCGCAGACGGAATGATTGATTTGAAAGGGAACGGCTGAAGCTCCCTCAGGCATTCAGCAACTACCCTTCGTTACTAAGATTCTTATATACCCTAAATAATCAGATAACAATATCCAAGAATAGAGAACACAAAAGGTGACAAAATCTGCCATAAACATACCTTGTTTGCATTAATACAGCAAAGCATGTATACACCTTTTTAAACCAAGAATATCCTGTTTGGATATAAATAACAATGGAGATAAACCACAAAGGTGCTGGGTTGTCTGTTCTGTTTGCCAACTTCCCTATATGATTTGCTGAAAGTTAATTGTGTAAATTGAAGTAGGGAATAAAGTGTGATAGTCCACTGCCCCAAGCAGGTGATTAATCCCCAGCTTCTACTTGGTGGGGCCTTCCTTTTGGTGTAACTACCTGCGTTTTTCAGCAAAGCTGATTGTGTGAGCTGGGGAAGAATCCTCCAAAACTCACATCTAGCCCAAGTACTAGAAATGTTCCTTCTCAGTGCCTCATACCTCAAGAAACATAAATGAGACTGATTGACCTTGCAAGGGTGCAGAGGACTGTGCCCCTTCAGATTTATAAACTTATATTGTGAATTTGGAACTCAAATTTGGATTTGAAACTCAGTCTTCTGTTTTCCTTTATTAACTTCTAAGCAACTTTCTTTTTGGCTCACATCTCTCCTGGTTTATGGGGCAGCATTTCAGACCTGAGTTGACAGGTCTGCTTTGTGTGGTGCTGTAAAGCAGCGGGGACATAGGATCAGTATTTTAAGGGACAGTGGCCTAAGAGATAATTAGGATGGATTGCTTAGCAATTGGGAACAGAGGGGAGTGAAATCCCATACAACAGATTCACGATCTAAAGGGAAGTTAATGGCAATTCCAATCACAGTACTGATGGGAATGTCTTGGATTATTTGTTTGGTCTTAATAAAGTGACCTGATTCAGGGGAAAAAAAGATAATGAGAATAGATAGGATATATTTTAAAATTGCTAAGATTTTTTTGTCATATATTAAATGTTTTTAGAAGCTTTAATAATGAAGACTATAACATTGGCTCAAGAATAGACAGAACGACAGAACAGAATAGAAAGTGTAGACCCTGATGTGTATTCAAGGTTAGTGTATGATAAATATGAGGTGCTAAACAGTGGAATAAATGATAGATCATCAACACGTGAACTGGGGTAATCAAGCACCACTTGAAAAATATTAAAGTATCAGAACATGTTATATGTCAAAATTAAATCCAAATGGAAAATACACTTGAACAGTAGAAACACAAGCAAATGAAAAAAATAGCTGAATATTTTTGGTGAGGAAATTTGCTTTACATATAAACCCCTTCTGTCCCCTCCCCCCCAAACATTTCTAGTACTTGGGCTAGGTGTTATTTCATGGTAAATAAACTATGAACTGTGTATGCCATGGAATACTTTCAGTCACTAAAAAGATGGAGATTCTGTATCCTTTATTATCACTTGGATGGATTTGGAGAACACTTTCCTAAGTATCACATGAATGGAAAATCAAGCATCCCATGTACTTAGTACTAAGTTGAAACTTGTAGATTAACAAGAACATGCTCACATGAGAGAAAAACTCAGTTGTATCCAAGAAGCAGGGAGATGAGTGGGTCCTTTTCCAGTGGGAACAATGGATGGGTGTATGGCATACTGCCTATATGAGGACATAGCTATTACTTAGACTTTGCTTTACAAATACAAGCAATGTGGCCTAATTGTATGTACCCTCATCTTAACCAGAATAAAAAAATCAAATAAATAAATAAATAAACAAACAAATAAATAAATAAGCAGTTTACATGTTTCATAGGGAAATATAGTTAGGAATTCATCTAAATAGTCCTAGGGGTTAGCTCATGAGTTGGGACTAATGGCAATTTTTATTCTTTTAATATTCTGATATATTTTAAGAAAATTCATCTTGTAATGAAGTAATTTAGTAATTAATTGGTAATTAATTACTGTAATTTAGTCAGAAAAGGAGCAGACTTTAAAAATTGAGGTCCTCCAGGTTCTTTGAATGCTAAGTGGAAGGTTACAGACTTTCAGGGAGGATGAAGGGGCATCAGAGTAAAAGGGTGGTCTCTGCAGAAGAGATCAGAGATGGAGTGGAACCAGCAGGCCTGGAGTGTCCTGTGGCAGAAATCCTGGCTGGTGTAGAGCAGGTGTGGTAGACTTTGAAAGATACCTGCAGGAGACTGTGCTGAGTTCTGCATTAATCCAAGATCTAGGCTCCTTCCATCTCCTGTAAGGACCAGGGTAGAGACAGCTGTGGAGAAAGGAGGTCTGGGAGCATGGGAATAGAAACTCTTCTCACACAAGCCTCACTCAGACAGAGAAGCCAGATTGTGTGATGTGAACTGAGTAGAGACCTCCCATAGCACCCCATCTGCAAAAATTTATGTGCATCTGAAACCTCAGGAAGCAACCTTATTTGGAAATAGGGTTTTCTGTAGATGTAATGACTTAGAGATCTTTACGATGATATCACCAGGCTAGAGAGAGGAGAGGAAGGTTTGGACACGGGCATATAGGAGGAAGACCAGGGGTTCGGGTGATGCTGCCCCAAGCTGAGGGATGTTGGCAGCCCTCATATGAAAAAGCATAAGGACTCTCTCTTACAGCTTTCAGAGGGTGTGTGGCCCTCCTAATACCTAGATTTTGAACTTCTCAACTCCAGCACTGTGAGAGGATAAATTTGTTTTGTAAAGTTACCCAAACTGTGGTGATTGGTTTTGACAGACCCAATCCAGTGAGCTGATGAAGCCAGGAAAGGGCTAGAAGAAAAAGTCCTACCCAGATTGCTTTTTCCTAGCAAAGTCCCTTGTCACATAGTCATCAAGCAGGAAGCTTGTTCGCAGCTTTTCCTCTGTCTTCTTCTCTACTATTTGTGACATGTGGTTTATATTGTCCTCAAAAGTCATGAATCTTACATTGTGTAGGATGTTTACTTCTGGCATGAATTTGAAAGATATACTTTAGAGATGTTTAGGTACTAGACACAGGTGTTTTAGCAAAAGGCGTACTAGTTTTTCTATGAATTTTGGTGACATATTTCTACAGAGTCAGTGGGAAGAGATAAAGGGACAATTTAGGAGATATTTTGTCTTTTTGAAATGGACTATGAAATGCAAGTTTGAGATACACTGGCCTCTTTTGAAACCCTCAGTCAAGGAGTGGCAGTTGGCATGGGCAAAATTCCTCCTCTACCCCATGTTAAAAGATGATGACCTATGAATTTCTTAATGATTTAGAGACAAAAATGACTGTGCAGAAATTCTTACTTTTCTGGTGTTTTTTTTGTTGTTGTTGTTGAGAAATTTACCATTTTTTGTTGTTGAGAAATTTACCATTTTTTGTTGTTGAGAAATTTACCATTTCGCACAGGTAAATTTCCTTACAAGACCTTATATACGCATTGGATGATGAAAAGTTCAAGCAAAATGAAATTTGAGAAGATTCTGATGTCTACACTTAAGGTTGATCACCTTTGAAAAAAAAAAACCTAAGTGATGAACACTGTTTATGGTATAACAGGCAATAATATGAACCTGTAGTTTTGGAGTGACAGTCACTGAGGCCAAGTAGACCCTGCTGCTGGTAGCTTATTTATGGCTGTGAAATCATCTTGAGTAGAACACAGAGAGGCAGCTATTACTGATTTGGTTATTAGACAGAATCACAAAGGTTTAGGAGCTTCTGGGGCATTATTCACTGACAATAATCTCTAGCTTGCTATGAACAATGCTGCATGCTGTGCAAATATAGCAAGAGTGCCTTCATAAATAATGCCTGAAACACTGGTGGTGCTAAGACAGAGAAAATATATCGATGGCAAGTTAATGTGTTAGGCTCCTGGGTTTGGTTAATTATATAGGCTGATTTACTCTAAGCAAATGAAGAGAATTACCATAGCTAAGTATGGGTTTTGGAGTCCATAATCCTGTTCTTCTCCTACCCCCAGGCTTAAGATAGATCCTTCTAATAATGATGCAATTTGCTTGGCTCCCACTGAATTCTATCTTCTTACAAGATACAGTGCTGTTGTTCTTATTTTAGTGATGGGAATGAAATGTGTTTCCTCCTCTTGTAATTATCTTCTACCAGCAACAGAAATGGATTTTTAGTTGGTCCAGAGATGTCAACATCTGCTTATTTTCAGGCTGTTTGTATGCATAGGAGGCAATAGTCTGAACCCATTGCTCAATTTTATACAAAATAACATCTCTCACTCATTCAGGCCACACCCTTGAGACAGAAAAATAAGAGACAAGATTATTTATAAGGAATTCCTCTCCAGAATAAAATCATGTAGCATACATTTGAAAGATAGGAGGAAGAGGGCTCCATGAGATTGCCTAAGACAAGGGCGACTTATTCCCAGAGAGAATATAGATGGCAAGTTAATGTGTTAGGCTCCTGGGTTTGCTTAATTATATAGGCTGATTTACTCTAAGCAAATGAAGAGAATTACCATAGCTAAGTATGGGTTTTGGAGTCCATAATTCAAATGTGGTAGACAGAATAATGACCCCTAAAGACAGCCACAACCTGGAATCTATGACTATGTTGTATTACCATCACATGCAGCATTTTACAGATGCTATTAAGTTAAGGATCTTCAGATGGAGAGATTATCCTGGGTTATCTGGATGAGCTCAATGTAACTACAAGGGTTCTTATAAATAGAAAGGGAGACAGGAAATTGGTGTCAGAGTGCAGCAACCAGAGATGAACTCAACTGGCCGTTGCTGGCTTTGCAAAATGGAGCAAGGCCATGATCCATGGAATGTGGGCAACCTGTAGAAGCTGAAAAAGGCAAACCATGAATTTCCCCTCTAGTGCCTTGAGAAGTGACACAGTCCTGTAGCAACTTTATTTTAACCCATGTCAGATTTTTGACATCTAGAACTATAAGAAAATAAATGTGCATTGTTTTAACAAACCAAATTTGTCATCATTGCTTACAGTGGCATTTGGAACTAACACACACTTTAATAAATTATCTATACCAACATCTGCCTTAGTCCATACAATGCTGCTGTAAAGAAATACCTAAGGCTGGGTAATTTTGAAAGACAAGAAATTTATTTTGGTTTATGGTAACGCAGGCTTTGCAAGAAGCATTGTGCAAGCTTCTGCTTCTAGTGAGGGCTTCAGGCAGCTTGTACATGTGGTGGCAGGTGAAGGAGGGCAGGTGTGTGCAGAGATCACATAGTAAGAGAGGAAACAAGAGAAAGAGTGAGGCAGACTCATTTTAACCACCAGCTCTCCCTGGAACTAATAGAGTGAAAACTTATCCTTGAGGAAGGGTGTCAATTTATTCATAAGGGACATACCCTCATGATCCAAAAACTTCCTATTGAACCTCACCCCCAAAACTGAGGATGAAATTTCAACATAAGGTTTGGGAGACAAAAATTCCAATTGCAGCAACCTGTATTAAAAAGCTAATCAAGTTCACTCATTATTTACATCAAGAAACTATCCAATGACTACTGTATCCCAAGCAGTGTGCTTAGGGGGTGGTGATAAATCAGCAATATGTGAGCATTCATTTATTCTCAAAGTACAATATAGCCTTCAAGGTAACTACTTCCTTAAGTTGACCTAATTTTCATAGACTGGACATGGAAGTCCTAGTTCCTTATGTTGGCCCCCTCTGTATATGGACCAGTTTGTCACAGTCACTTGGGTGCTCAACTTACAGAGGTTTTACTATATCTGTTTAGTGCCTATAACTTACAAAGTACTATTCCAGGAAATTCAAAAGATAAGATTCCTGCTGTCACATAGGTTATATTCTTGTATAATAGAAAGTAGATAATAAGCAAGTGAGTGAATAAAACCAGATAATTACAAGCTGTGTCAAGTGCAAAGAGAAAATTAAAATAGGGTAAGTGACAAAGGTTAATTGAGGAAGAGCTCCCTTAGGTCACCTGGAGAGAGAAAGCATCTATGAGGAGGAGGATGAGGTGACATTTGAGCTGAGACCAGGAGGGAAAGAAGGAAGCAACTTTGATAAGCTGGGTTGTGGAATGTTCCAGGCTTATGGAAAAGGAAGGGCAAAAATGGCTGAAGATGGGCATGAGCTTAGATGGTGTGAGGAACTGATGAAGACACATGTGGACAGAGGAGAGTATGAATCACTAGAAGGTTCTGGACAGATTGGTAAAAGTCAGATCACTGAGGGTTTTCCAGGCAGTGTCAAAGAATTTGAATTTCATTCTAAGAGAAATGGGAAGCCAATTGGGGCATGTAAGTACTGGGTGAAGCCATCCAATTCTCATTACAGTTTATTGGTTGACTTTGACATTTTAAAATGAGTTTCCAGTATTATTTAGACTTTGAATCTGAAGTAAATTTAGAGATAATTAGCTGAATTCTTTCTTCTTAATGAAAATGGGTACCTGCTTTGGTTAATTCTCTTGTCTGGGATACAAATGTGTCCTATGTCTGTAGTTCCTGCTGTTTTTACTGTACCACCCATCACTGGTGCACAATTGCACCAATTTTTCTTTGGTATTGGTCTTTCTCTCCTTTCTTTCCCCTGTTAAGTGAAATTATTTGGAAATCAAGATCTGCACTAAAGAAGTTCTCACACTACCGGCACTGTGCAGAAATTGGAAAGAAAGAAACCAGCAGAAATAGAATCTTACTCTTCTTTCTGACCTTATATTCATGAATGGCTTATTGTAGGTAATTCATATTGTTTTATGAAATAGTTATTTTTAGGAACAACCTGTATAACCTTTTGATTTTTTTTCTTTTTGTTTGCCAAAGAGAGAGAAAAGTAGCACTGACAGTCGGAGGGTTGGCAGTTGCTAGGCACCAAGTTGACATTCAGGAAGTGCAATGAAACCCAGAAAGATTTAAAAATAAACAAGCATTTTAATTTTTAACCACAATTCTAACGATTCAGTTCAAGTTATGTGATTACTAGTATTCCCCAAAAAGACTTAATGAGAGAGAAAGAATTATATTTTTGAACTATCAGTTCTCCTATGTTTATTTAATGCAATTATTTTTCCTCCTAATATGTTTTTCAGAGTCACTAAAATTGACTTTTATAGTTTTTATATTTAGTGGTTAAAGGAGTGAACAGTTGTTTACAAGGCAAAGTCAAATTTATGCCATTTAAATTTCAGTAGATTTGGTTTGAATATTTCCCAAAAGAGTCCTTTGCAATATGGGTAAAAAGGGAGTGAATAATTGACTCATTCCATGATTCCTGGGGCTACTCTCCAGCTTCATAAAGAGCTTTGTTTTCAGAACCCCAATTTCTGACCTGAATTAGTTGATTCAAACTCTGCTATCTCACCACCTACCATCCTTTTCCTCTAAACCATTCCCTTCATGTCCATGGCTTCTCTGATTTCTCCTAGTTCTGTAGAGCCTTTATAATCTCTGCAGTAGATAATGGTGGCTTTGAGTACTGAATTTTATATCTACAGTCATAAATGACAACAATGAATGAGGTAGGCCTAACTGTACCAGAAGGTGCAGTAACCTGATAATATGCTACTTTCCAGAATTAGCAGCTCTAGCTAATGACATAGAACAACTTTGCACAGAGGATGAAAGCACAGCCCCCAAGTCCAGACTGCATGGATTGAATCTTGTTTTACCATTTATAAGTTATGTGACCTTAGGCATGTCAATTATCTTCTTTGTTCTGGTTTCCCCATCATTAAGAGGGGAAAATTCTAATAGCTACCTCATTGTGCTTTAGATGATGAAATGAAAATCATTCTGTAAAACTCTTAGAAAAATGCATAACACAATAAATACTATATAAATAATTTGATAAATAAAGTAATATGTAGATGTCAAGGATCTCTCCCCAGATCCCAGTATTTTGTTTCACTTATCTCTCCCATTCTCTTAAACTACATCTAGTGAAAGGATCTATTTTATTGTTCCCAAAAGTCAGTCCCTATGGCAAATAAATGCATACATTATTCCTGTTTATTGCAAATCAATCAGTCTTTGCTTTGAATGGTTCCCATATGCATGCATTTAAATTACCACGGTTTAATTAAGAGAATCCTCCCCCAAATTGCAGTTATCACTGCATATTAGCTGAATCATTGCATAAGGCACAAACTTCCTGTTAGCTCTTCAGTCCATGCTCTCTATGCAAACATCATGCATGAGGATCACCGACCAATTATGTTACTTTTTTCAAAGGCTTGTTAGTGATTGGTGACTGCACAGCTGTTTTCAGGTCGCAAAAAGACAACAAAGTGTGTCGTTGTGTTGCCTTCTTGTCTCCCATGGATAGATCCACATGCTATTTTATACAAATAGATAATCAACAGAGGGAATTGTCCTATAAAGATGAATGGGTGACAAAGAAAGAAAAAGGAGTTAGCAAATTAAATAAACATAAATGGAGCTATAGAAGAAACAGCTGATACTAGGAATGTTGACTCTGACCCCCACTCGAGAGATTCTACATCTGCAACCAAAGGATCTTGGTGGTGGTGAACCTATCTACCAAAAGCAGGAAAGAGGTTTTGAACAAAAACAATAAAGTTGTCCTAGACAAAGTGACATCTTCACATTAAAAGAACTCTCATGAATATTTCATAACATAAAAAGTAAAAAGGATGACATGTTTGAAGTTGGTCAAAACTTAGAAAGCTATATAATTCCCCAAAGTGGGAATGATACTTCTTTTGTATATGAGTTTATATATTGATGTGAAAGGGAAGGCAAGCTTTCTTCAAATGACTTTTGATGAAAGTATAAAGAATTAATTTTAATTCCCAATGGCTCTAGTATTTTAATATCAAAGTACTTTCAAATCAGCATATATGAATTGCATTGAATGATATATCAAAGTAATGTAATGTCAAAATCTAATATCAATATGTTGATTACATACTAAAGTTTTACCTTTTAAAAATGTTCCTATGCATTTAAGAATTGTAGTTAGATAGTGCTTTCAGTTTTTAAAGAAAGGTTTATTGGTCATGGGACATTGATAACTTTTCTCATGGATTATTAAGTTCTCTTTGTAAGCTTTCAACTTGTATGGTCCTGCATTTGGCCCTGCATTTCGACTTGTATTTGGCCCTGCATTTTCATGAAACATGAGGACTTCCTGTAGTGTTTTAGAGGCAATGCTGACTCAAGAAGAGGAATAGAAAAGATCAGCACAGAGAATGGCTGTGCTAGTTAAAGAAAGGCCCTGAAAACAATAAAGGCATTGCTCAAATAGTAAATTATGTTATTCTTCGGATATTTTTGATATTACTTTTAATTAGTAGCAAATATTTTTGAAAACTATATTCCTTTGGATTGTCAGAACTAAGGATTCCCTAAATAAATCAAAATACCTACGGTCAGCATTCTCATTTCCTGGTTCTATATTTTTCATGGGAAGAATTGGAAAGAGTTTCTTTTTCCTTTAGCAGTTCAAGAAAATCTGTTATTGGACATATATTCTGTGCTCAATATGGAAACTGAATTGTGTAAAATCTCACACTAAAAAGCACTGAATGCCAATGTTCATATGAACTAATGCAGAAAATATTATTCTCATTTAGAAAGAGCACAAAATTTAGGGATCTGTAAGTAGATATTAAGGTATCAACATTATTTTGATATTTATAGACTCAATGTTTTTATTTATTTTATTTTTTTAATTCAATCATGGTTGTGAACATAAATGCAATCATGGGATATAATGTGCTGGTTTATATACAATTTGAAATATTTTCATTAAACTGGTTGACATAGCTTTCATGGCATTTTCTTTGTTATTGTGTGCAGACATTTATTTTCTACATTTAGTAAGTTTCATCTGTACCCTTCTAAGATGCACCCTAAGTGTGGACCCACCAATTACTCTCCCTCCACACATCCTCCCCCCTCCCCTCCCTTGCCCCTTTCCCCATGTTCTTGTGCTGTAATTGGGTTATAGCTTTCAAATTATTTTCATAGTAGGACTGAGTACATTGGATACTTTTTCTTCCATTCTTGGGATACTTTGTTAAGAAGAACATTTTCCAGCTCCATCCATGTAAGCATGAAAAAGGTAAAGTCTCCATCTGTCCTTAAGGTCACATAATATTCCATGGTATACATACACCACAATTTATTAATCCATTTGTGGGTCAATGGGCACTTGGGCTTTTTCCATGACAGACTCAATGTTTATAGATTGAAAATAGTCCTAAATGGTTTGGTCATCTATTTCCCATCCATTCCTAACACTTAAACATAATAAAGTCTAATCAAAAACATGTAAGAAGAAATTTCCTCACATTCAAATGATGTGCTCTAAACTTTTTCTTCTCTTTGTTCTTAAATAAAATCTCTCTTCAACATCCTGAAAAAAAAATGCTCACTCAGGATCATATAATATTAACTCTGTCCTGATAAAATTGAGCCCAGATTTAGTGTTTAATCTCTTAGAAGTTGTCTGTAAAGTCTTAGTTTAAAGTTGTTTCCTGAGAGCTTTATTATGCAAAGATAAAACTATCCTTCGTAGATAAAATTTCTCCCTAGAAGTATAAGATTTTGCAAATCCAGGCATCTGCCTTACACTTACAAAAGAAATTCTTTGTTGTATTAATAGTTGACATAGGCAAAATGAACAAATACTTGTGTTTTGATGACCAGTCAAAGCATAATTCCGAAGATGAGGTTAGGAGGAAAGAACAGTAACTCCAGGAATCTGATCAAAGAATAACTTTTTCTGTGTTCCCTGTAATGGAGCCACTCCTTCTGTGTCATCCTCTAAGAGAGAGAGAAAAAGAGAGTGCTAGATTAAGAAGATCACCATTATTATCACTCTTCAATCTGTGAATGTTCAGAGCAAAATGTAGAGGAATTAGAGAATTTCAGCACAGTTTTGGACTTCATGACTCTGGTTATAGGCTCCTATTGCTGATGTTCTCCTTTCCTGAACATTTTCTATCAATTTAATAGCCAAAGTCAATAGGTGGACATCATATACTATTAGAAGTAGAGTGGATTATTTGTTTCTGGGTGTGTAATTTGGTGTATATATCTATCTATAGCAGTATAAATCAGTATAAACATCAATTTGGCAATATCAATTAAAAGTAAACATGGGGACTTTGACTGTTAATTAATTCTACTTCTTGGACCTGTCAAACATACTGAACATGTATAAAATGATGTATGTACAAGAACATTACAGCAGAATCACTTATAATAGAAAACAGTTTAAAATACCATGGAACAGATGTTAAAAATAAAATGTCTACTATAGTGTTAATAAAGTGAATTGGTTTCATGACTCTTGGACCCATCAGTCAGGTGAAGGATTACAAGGGTTAGAGAATAGGGAGAGGATCTGTACTTGCATTATTTCTTAGAGGAAGAATGAGAGAGATAAATAATACTTCAAGTTGGGTGCAGTATAGAGGACCACTCAGAAATGTTTTCCTTGCAGTTAAGTATTTGAGAGAACTTGGTGCCAGGTCTTGCCCAAGAAAGCTCAAGTGCCCTGTGACCCTCCATTAAAGTATCTGCACTGGCATCAACGGCACTCCATTGTCAGAGCTAGCAAGGTGTGGGTATTTCCTACACATGGCTATGACCTCCTGGATAAAGGGTATAGAAGGCCAAAGATATCTACATGCTAATCTCTGGAACCTGTAGACATATTAAGTTACACAGCTAAGAGAATGAAAGTTACTGATGGAATTAAAGTTGATAAACAGATGGCCTTGGAGTGGGAAGATTATTCTGACGTCATCACAAGCACCCTCATAAGCGAGAGAGAGAGGCCTTGGAAAGTCAGTGCCAGGGCGCTGCAGTTTTAGAAAGACTTAGGTGGTTTTAAAGATGGAAGAAACCAGGAGCCAGGGAATGCAGAAGGCCTCAAGAAGCTGGAAAAGTCAAAGTCATGGATTCTCCCCGAGAGTCTGGAGAGAACAGAGCCGTGCCAACACCAATGATTTTAGCCCAGTGGGACTCATTTCAGACTGTTGACCTCCAGAACTTTAAGACAATAAATTTGTTTTGTTTTAAGCCACTAAAGTTGTAAGTTGTAACAGCTGCAATGGTAAATTAATAGATTGGGTCTGCATAGGTCCTGGATCCTGTCCAATAAACTCTCACCTGGCAGTGTGTAGAGAACCTGGCGATATGGAAGATGGATGAGGAAAGACTCAGAAGCTGTACCCAGAACTCACATCCACCTGGGTCAAGAGACATATGAGGGACAGTTTCCAACAACAGGTTATCCAGAGAACTCAGAGAAGCATTCATCAAAACACAGAACCTGCTATATCCTTTTGTAAGACTCTGTAAGATACAGAAAGCCAGGAAGAGTACCTCCCACCCCTGTCCTGGTAGAGACACCCACCATAAACTCTGACTTGAATACAGACAGGCAACCATCCAAATCGTGCCTTGGCATGAGGGCCTAAGCTTTGAACATGGAGCCAAGCATTTGAATAATACTTTGAATTTGGCACTCTCATTTCTGTATAGAGACCTAAAAATGATGATAGGCCTCTAAATTAAGACATTTGCTCTGCCCAAGTGTTCCATAGGGGCAGGAGATGATTACCCCCATGGCATAAGTATTAAAGGATCAAAGATATGTCCTATAAGTTTTTATCAATTACTGGCACAATATAATATGAGGGTAATAGTTACATAAAGTTAGTCAGATTATGTATAATGGTGTGAAGCATCTCCAAGATACATTGATGAGTGAAAAAAGCCAGATGCATAACAGTGTATGCAGATTACAGATATATACACACATATATATATATGTATGTAAATAATTGGCTGGTATACGAGTAGAATATCTCTGGAAATGTATGTAAGTAATGTGCAGGAGTGGTTGCTACTGCAGAGAAAAGGAACTGAGAGTGTAGAGACAGAGGGAAGGAGAAAATTTAGGGTTCCCTGAATATTCCCTGAATATTAACTCTTGCATCTTTGCTATGTCAATGTGTCACCTATGTAAAAATTTGCTAAAATAACAGAGGAAGATAAAAATATTCTAAAAACACAAACTGAAACAGAACAAAACTTAGACTGGGAATAAAAGAACTGGAGATAAAGTTACTAGTTTGAAGATGAAAGGGAGGAAACAGAACATAGAACAGGGCCCTTCCTTGGTAGTCATCAGCATTGCTACATACTAACTGGAAAATGAGGCAGAGAGGTTATGGGAGGCAGGAGGGAGGCAGGGAAAGGTATGTGGTGGCCAGTAGGAGAGCCATTCCCCCTGGCACTGAGGGTCACTGGACCCTCACACAAATGAGATTCTGCATTAGTCAGTATCATGCACATACACAGCTGATCCCCCATGATTTGAAGATTGGCAAACTTGCCTGCTCATTGTTTCATAACCTCCAGATCACCACTCTGGTACCTTTGTGGTTGTTTATGGGCTTGTGCAGAGTGATGAAAAATTTGAGTCCTCCAATGCACATGTTCCCAGCTGATACTGAACAAGGGGACAGTTTGACCTCTGCCTTCTTGTTTCATTTCTCATACTATAAATAAGTCTTCTCTTCATGGCATATTGAATATCACTTTTCATTTCTGTTTAAAATATCCCCCATGCATGGTGTTCCTAAGGGCAAGAAATCTGTGATGTGTCTGCCAGAGAAAACACATGAATTTAGGCTTGAGTTACAATACTATTGGCTCTGAGTTCAGTGTTAATGAATCAATAATGTACATAAAAGGGTGTATTTACACAAATGCGCATAAAACGTGATTATATATTGATTAGTTGATGAAAATATTGTCAGTTGAGGCTCACATGAAACTAACACTGTATTTCCCCAAGGAGCAGTGATTCAGTATATGCTAATTCAATATTCGAGGTGACTTTACAGAACACAATTCCTATAAATGAGACAACTTTCTCTGTGTGTGTGTGTATTTTGTTCCTGTGAGAATATTAAATTACCAAAAATCTGAAATCGTCTACTATCTCCCAATTGTGGGTATTCCCTGATGAGAAATACACAAAGAAGGGCTGTGCCTGTGGCTCAAAGGAGTAGGGTGCCGGCCGCAAATGCCAGTGGTGGCAGGTTCAAACCCAGCCCCAGCTAAAAACCACAAACAAACAAACAAACAAACAAAAAACCCAAAACACACAAAGAAAATGCAGAGTCATCCTATTTGGTTGTAAGGTAAATGCTTCCTTTATGAGGTACAGGAGTTTCCTATAGGAAGGAACTCACCCTAATTTAGCAGAGAGTATAGATACATGATTTTCAACCGGTGTGACACACCACACTGGTATGCCATCAGAGGCTCTTAGCTGTGATGCAAAAATGTTTCAAGAATCAAAGCACAGTAAGTATATTCCTTTTTTTTTTTTTTACTTTTTCTTTTTGATTGACATAATTTTAGGTATGCCACAGAAATTTAACTATAGGTTCAAGTGTGCTGTAAGATTAAAAATTTGAAAAACACTGGTTTAGTTGCAGGAGTGTGCTCAAATACAATTGATAGGTCTCTGTCAGAGGGAGAGGGAGTTTGGGGTTTACCTGAGTTCGCAGATTATTGAGACCTTCAACCATAGGCATTGGTGCTAGAACAGGGAAAAAGGAGACAGGAACAGTGGTTGTATGTGAAAGGCTTTCCTCTGCTTCAGCAAGGTTACCATCCTGCGTCAAGGGGACATAGCAAGGAAGTAGGAGGTGACATTAGAATGGTCGGTTCCAGGAGCAGGAGAGACGTGGCGACCTGGGTAGGGTGCCCACAGCCCACTGCAGGGGAGCAGAGGGTTTGGGGATGGTAAGGTAGGATTGGGATGATTATGGATGAGGGCCTCAAAGGATAAAAGAGGGATGAACACAACAAAGAAGCACCCCTGCCCATTAAAAGCTAAGGATCCCATTCATCTACACACTCAGAGCACAGCATACACATAGTCCATGGGGCTTCCTCAGTGAGTGTAGAGAGACTGGAAGAGGGTTGGGGACAAGCAAGCGTCTGAAACGCTGCTGAAGGGACTCTGTCAGAAAAAACAGGTCATTAAAAACAAAAACATGTGTTTTTGTTTTTTTTTTTAAATTCAGATTAATACAAGGGTACAAGTGATCAGTTACCATAATTTTGAACATTCTCCAGCTCTTCTTCAGTGTGGTCTGGGAAAATATAAATTAAACCACATTAAAACCAGCCTAGACTTTAGCAATCTCACTCCTACTTTACTTTCTTCTGTCTTCCCTATCAAAAGAAATGGTTTTCACATTTGAAAGGGTAGAGTTACTGTGGCTAAGAAAAAAATCAAGTAGGTGAGGGAATGATTACAATATATTTCTCTCACAGTGAAGAAGTTGCTAACATTATTGTCAAAGATATGAAAAGTAGAGAAGTTTCTATAAGAAGTTTCTTTATGTCTTCTGAGAGGGAAAGGTCAATTTTGGGATTATAAATGTTTGTATTTCAAAGTTTAATATGCTTCCAAAGAAATTATGACTTTTTTGTATTGGAAAGAGCAAATGTGAGGTTATCAATAATAGATAATTTTTGAGGATATTTTTTGAGTACATTTGTTAATGTCTCTAAATTTCTTTATAAATGAAATGGAGAAATATAACTTGACGTAATAATATGACAGATGCCCTCCAATGAAGTATTGGGCTCTGTTCTTTTCAACTTCTTTATCAATAACTTGAATGAAGACAAAGACAGCTAATTAATCCAATTTTTGAATGATACAAAACGTAGGAATCTAAAAGATGAACATTTGCAAGAGGGTGAAATGATGAGTCAAAAATTAATGAGACACAATTCCACAGAAATGAATATGAATGACCAAGTTTATGTTTAAAACATCAAATGCAAAGTACAGGTTGAGGAACTTTAACTTAATGAAAATTAATCTAAGTTTCAGTTGCCCAGTGCAACACAAGTGGGTGTGGGTGATGAATAGGCTTATAAAATCTTGTTTTGCATAAATGAAAGCTTAGTGCCCAGAACAAGGAAAAGTAAAAGCTCATTATTCTCTGAATAGAAGAGACCATATAAAAATATCCTATTCAGTTTTATCAGGTCTTAGCAGAGAAAGGGACACAGTAGGCAGTGATTATTAAAGAATGGCCAGAATCAAGCCAATTAAGAGATGCTAAACCTGAATAATAGAAAAGTTAGGCTGTACCCAATAGCTGTACTTAAATGTGTGGGAGATTGTTATGAGGAAGAAGTATAGATTTGATGTCTAGATTTTCATGGGCAAAAGTTGCAACATGGCGGTGGGAAGACTGCTAAAACCTGAAGAGATGAGGGAGGAGGCTGGGTGGTGGGAAGGCTGGGTGGTTTGTCCACGGCATGTGGGTATGTTAAGGAGGGTGGACAATGAGAAACCCAGAAGGGTGGTAAGCAGCAGAGAATCAGGGAGCACATTTGTGTCCTGGGAGGATCTATTTGGCTATGTAGGAAAAGCAGGGTCTACCATCCAAAGAAGATATTGTTCCCTGTGGGTGGGGGTCTAGACAGGGTCACCTCTGAAACTGTAAATTTTAACTACAAATATATGACTCTGAAGAAAATCAAAGCAATGCTAAATTGCTTTTTCAGTTCCTCTTTTAATTAATAGGAAAGTCAATGTTTACATTTCCTTGAGAAAATTTCAAATTCTAATCTAGTGAGAGCTCACACAGAAATACAGTGAATGAGAAAAAGAAACACTATAATAAATTATAAACCAGAATTCAATTAGCTGGTAAAGGTAAGCATAAAACAATTCAAAATTTTCTTGCTTGAGGCAGGCTTTAATTTTCAAAGCTCTAGAAAATAAGCTTACTCATATGTGGAAGAAATTCCCAATCAAGATATTGTTACCATGGATGGAGCTGGAACATATTCTTCTTAGCAAAGTATCTCAAGAATGGAAGAAAAAG